>VMDO01027543.1:0-25059 GCA_007922755.1 Pedetes capensis | reverse complement strand
GGAATACTACTCAGCAATCAAGAAAAATGAAATAAGGTCATTCGCAGCAAAATGGATGGAATTAGAGAAAATTATTTTAAGTGAACGAACACAAGCTCAGAAAGAGAAACACCACATGTTCTCACTCATATGTGGGAGCTGAATCAAAATTATAAGAAGGAAAAATCCTATTCAAAGGTCGGATCAAAATAAAAGGGGGAAAAAAGATAAGAATGTTGTCAATATAAATGGTCTAGAAAATGCATGTAATTGTTCTAACAAGATAAAAACAAAGATCATTAAAGGAAAAGTTTCTATCTGAAACAGAACTGGAACCCAAGGACATATAGAACCCAAGGACATATAGAAAAATATTACCAAGTAAAAGATAGAGAAGACTTAGATGGGGAGGGTAAGGGGTAACCTATATGAATAATGTACATCAAAATGCATGTATGGAAATGTCACAATGAAAAGCATGTCAGAATGGATCACATTAAGGTGTACATTAAAAATTTCCATTAAAAAAAAAAGGATTACAGACATGTGCCACCACTCCCAGTCATACCCCATTATCCTGGATCTAGGGATTATTTCAAAGGTGCTCTTCTCCATATCATTAGGAGGCAATAAGAAGAATTATTTGCTAGCCAGGCACTGTGGCGCATACCTGTAATCCCAGTGACTCAGGAGACAGAGGCAGGAGGACGGCAAATTCAAGACCAGAGTCAGTCTGCATGATTTAACGAGATCCTGTCTCACAAAAGTACAAAAAATGGGCTAGGGGTGCAACTCAGTGGTATAGCACTTGTGAACCACGCAAGTGTGAGGCCCTGGGTTCAACCCCCAGTACCAAAAAAAAAAAAAAAAAAAAGAAAGAAAAGAAAAAGTTTGCTAGAATCACTGAGAGAAAGAAGTTGTCAGTTATTAAATCATAACAACAAGCTGGGGATCATGGTGCACACCTATAATCCCAGTACTCAAGATGCTGAGGCAGAAGGATCAAAAGTTTGAGGCCAGCCTGGGCTATATAGTGAGAGGAGGGAATGGGGAGGAAAGGGAAAAGAGGGAAGAGAAGAAATAAGCAGATGAATAGATAGATAGATAGATAGATAGATAGATAGATAGATAGATAGATAGATAGATAAGGTAAAATGAGGTAATAAGGGTGGGGTCTTAACCCAACATGACTGCTGTCATAATAAGGCACACCAGGAATACACATGCACAGAGAAGAGGCCATCTGAATATGCAGAGAGAAAATTACCATCTGTAAGTTAAGGAAAGGCTTCAGGAGAAACTGAACTTGCTAACACCTTGATCTTTAAATTCCAGCCTCCAGAACTATGAGAAATAAGTGTCAGTTGTTTAAACCACTCAGTCAGTGGTAATTAGTTATATCAGCCCTAGCAGAGTAAGACAAGTGCTATCCCTGGACATTTTAGTTGCAAGAGTCAATGTATTATTTTTGTATTGTTTCTGTTTTGTTTTGTGTCTGTGGGATTTTGTTGTTGCTGCTACTTTGTTTTTTGAGACAAAGCCTCACTCTATAGCCCAGGCTGGCTTAGAATTTATGATCGTCTTGCCTCAGCCTCCTGAATGCTAGGATTATGGGTGTGCAGAACTACACCCAGCTCAGTGTATTACTTTTCTATAATACAGTTTGAACTGGAGTTGTAACTATTATAATATAGATATAAATCTTGAATATGGTATCAGGAATATGGCATTAAAAATAACTGACCCTTGTCAGGAGTGGTGGCACATGCCTATAATCCAAGCAACCTGGAATGCAGAAGCAGGAAGATCGTGAGTTCAAGGCCAAAGGCAGCCGGTGTAATTTAGTGAGACCCTGTCTCAATTTCAAAAATTACAAAGGGGTTGGGGTGCAGCTTAGTGGCAGAGCACTAACAAAGTATGCACAAGGCCCTGGGTTCAGGCCCTAGCACCAAAAGAAAATAAAAATAAAAATAACCAACCCTTCTCTAGCACAGTGCCACATGCCTGTAATCCCGGCAACTTGGAGGAAGTAAACAAGATGATTGCAAATTCAAAGACAGAGCCAGCCCACATAACTAAGCAAGACCCTATCTTGAGATAAAAAATTTAAAAAGGGGTAGGGGTGCAGCTCAGCTGTAGAGTACTTACCTAGCATGTGCAACATGTTAGGTTCAGTCTCTCAGTATCACAAAAAATAAAAATAAAAAATAAATTAAAAAAAAAGACCCTTAGATGTGTGTGAAATTAACTATGAGGCAAGGTTCAAGACAGTGCAAATAGGAATGATCACAATTTCCTGTTTTGCTAGAAAAATACCTGGTTAAATGCCTATTTTATCCTAGGACTCTGTCCACATATCAAGTAAAAAAGGCCCAGGGCCTAGGGTGGAGCTCAGTGGTGACAGAGCACATGCTTAACATGCACAAGATCTTGAATTTATTCTCCAGCACTAAAAACAAAAACAAAAACCCAAAGCTGGATGTTTAAGAGATCTGAAAGAAAATTCTCTATGTTGGGATGTTTACATTTTTTGGTAAGGTACAACAAGAAAGAGGCAAACTTTATTTGAAGCTGATTTGTCTAAAAACAGGCAAATTAGAAAATATAGCTTGCCTATGACTAATAATCCAGCATGGCTGACAAGTTAGTCTTGGCTTTCTGGGATTGGAATGTTCAAATTCTGTACCCCCAACTAAAGGGAATACTAGCAAAATCAGGATACTGGTCACTCTTAGTCACTTCCTCTTATTCATTCCCTGGCTGACAAAGGGGACAATTGTTCTAATAGCAAAGAGTCAGTCACTAGAATATATCCAGAAAAGAAGGGATTGATTCCCTTTGGCCCCCTACCTCCACTGTAGGAACCTGGCTTCTGTCTGACAAACCATGTCTTTCACCCTCTCAGTTGTAATCAGTCCAATTCTGAAATATTCCTGGATTGGACTTTTCCTGTAGCAATATGAAAAATAAAGCTCTACTTTTGCCATGGTATTTAGCTATTGGAACTTCAGTCTAGTGCTACACAGGGCCAGCAAGCGGAAATAACCTGCTTCACAATGAAGCCACAAGCACAAAAGCAAAGCCAAGAGTTGGAAGGAAAGCCTGATTCCTAATGAAGTCTTTTCAGCTGAAAAAATTTAGCTGGGCTTGAGGTAATTTTACTCCTGAACTTTTCAGTTATATTAACCAATATGTTCTCGTTCCCTCTCTCTCTCCCTCTCTCCCTCTCTCTCTCTCCTTTCTTTCCCTTTCTCTCCCTCCTCCCCCTCCCCCTCCCCTGCCCTCTTCCTCCTCCTCCTCCTTCTTTTTTTTTTTTTTTTTTTTTGATACTGGGGTTGAACCCCTGGTCTCGCACCTGCATGCTCTGCAAGTGCTGGACCACTGAGCTGCTCCCCCAGCCCATTTATTTACTTTTTGAGACAGGGTCTCTCTAAATTTCTCAGACTGCCTCTGGTCTCGAACTTGACATCCTCCTGCCACTGCCTCCCGAGCCACTGGGATTACAGGCGTGCGCCACCACGCCCGGCCTCCTTCTTCTTCTTCCTCTCTCTCTCTCTCTCTCTCTCTTCTTTCTTTCTTTCTTTCTTTCTTTCTTTCTTTCTTTCTTTCTTTTGTAGTACTGGGTGGCTGAACCCTGGGCCTGCCCTCTGAGCTCCTTTTTATTTTTTATCTTAAGACAGAATCTCACTAAGTTATGCAGGCTGCCTCTGGCTTCAAACTTGTAATCCTTCTACCTCCACTTCAAGCTGATGGAATCATGAGCAGGTGCCACCATGCCTAGCATTTTGTTTGTCTCCATTTTTTGAGACAGTGTCTCATTATGTAGTCCAGGCTGGCCTTGAACTCTCGGTACTTCTCCCTTGGCCTCCTTGTCACCTGTGGTCTGGCAGAGGGATGCCACTCCACATGACCTAACCTTAGGAGTTCCCCTAGTTAGGACCTCCACTCAGGTTAGTCAGGGTCCTTGGCTTCATTGCAGAAAAGAATTTCTGGATGAGTCAGAGGAAGTGAAATAATTATAGAGTTTATTAATAAAGTACATGCTTTAGATTACACATGAATACTCAGAGAGCAATCCAGAGATAGGAATCCAAGACATGGACAAGGGCTTCCCAAAAATGCAAAGAAAGAAAGAAGGGTCATGAACATGTGTTCCCTCCAGTTTTATTTAACCTAGGGCATGCCCTGTGTGATGTCAGCTCTGGGAGCCCAGCTCTGTGTGCCTAGTGGGATGTGAGCCTCAAAGCCCTGTCATAAGCTGGAGAGGTGCCAGTAAGATCAAAAGAGGAAGTTCCATTATTTGGGTTTTTCTATTGGAGGAACTTCCCTTTAATAAAATGAGATTATAGGGTACATTGTACAGGTTTAAGAAAAATGTCACGAGGCTGTTGCCTGGGCTTGTCCCAAAGAAGCATAGAATTGCAGAGGGGAAAGCAAGGGCAAACTCAGAATTTCTATACATTTTGACCCCAAGCATGACTTACTATTATTTTAACACCTTCATTATTTAAAATGTCTCCCCAAAATAACATCTCTATGCAGACAGTCCTCACAGCAGTTTTCTTTGTAGTTGTGTCAAAGTTCCTGATTCCCAGCTGGTGATACTCAAAGCAGATGCTGTGGTGAAAGGGCTTTCCTTTCCATATCCCCAAAATTTTCCTGTCTTTACTCCCTGCCTCATCTTGAGTGTTAGGATTAGAGGTACCTGGTACCATGCCTGGTTCATTTTTTCTTTAAGTCAGTCTGAACAGTTTCTAATCTTCATAACTAAGAAGAGTTTTAATTAATACTGCCATTTAGGTAAAACCGCCATCCATGGTCAAAATACCTTGTAAACATCATCAACATATGATCACCCAATACTGCTTGAGTATGTGAGCACTTAGACTCAAGGTCTCTATGCACAAAGTAAGATGGCACTCTTCTAGCTGAAAGTTCAGAGACTAACAGGGGACTGCTAAGAAAAACTATAAAGGAAGGATCTAGATTCAGATGTCACAACTGATCATTATTATTGGTCTTGATTATTGATCTATTAATTTCTCAGGAATCAAGTACATCAATAGTCTACTGAGTTTATGTGGAAGTTGTAAAGCCATATATGTTCCAAGTTTGGCAATGAAGGGCCAACAATTTTTCAACCCCTAAGATAATGCTCAAATTCCTATAATTATGTTAGCAAGAAGTCAACTTCAAAATAGCACAGTCCTGGAAGAAAATTCCTCCTTTATACCTCTCTGAGATGTAGTCATAAAGGACATAGGGGGTAGAATATGAAACATCCATATTTAAGAACCAAGAATAATTAGGGAAGAAAGTCCTTACTAGTCTTACTACCCATGCCCTGCACTATGTTATACATCACAAATATGTTAACACTAAATGGGGCTTTTTTTCCCATCTTCCTATTTCTGACAGGGAGTTTTATTGTTATTCTATTTTCCCTTCATTGTATATTTGGAATCATGAAAAGAGTTAAACTTACATCTAGCTAAAGGTTGTCAAACTGGACAAACTGGCCCAGAGTAATACAGATCACTCAGAAATCCTATCTTGGAGCTGTTTGCAGTAACTGGATATGGAAAGAGATAAAATGCCCTTGAGTTGAATTGTGATAGTTACATTATGATAGGTAAGCAGCTTATTTGAATTGTATAAGCAATAAGAAGGGTATGTGCGCACACACATACACATGCTTATATGGGATACCCAAGAGTGGGAATGGCAGAAAGTTGTTGCCACTATTTGTTCTCAGTTTTTCCATATTATTTCTTCTGGAGGTAGCACTACTTTCTGGAGACTCCTCTATCACTCCAAGGGCTCCTAATGAGACTGTCAATCACAACATACCTAGCTACAGCGGAGGCATTAGAATCAGATCAGAACAAACATGTCACTCTTTTTCAAGTCACAGTGATTAATCCGTGCATGGGTTCAAGAGAACTAATCAGAGTCTTCCCTTGGATTGACAAATAGATGCCATTGGAAAGGAGTTTCTGTTTTTACTTTTTAAACCAGTAAAATGTAAATTTAAGCAGTATAGAATATAGAGGAAGCACAAATGCAATTATAGAAACACAGCAAACCAAGTGAAGATATTGCTGTAAAGCGGGAGAGAGAATGAAGGGAAGAGAGACAGAGAGAGACAGAGAAGAAAACTAACAAAATTATTCAAACCCTTGGATCCAACTGTGTTTGAAGCAAATCCTACCTCTAGACTTCTGTATTAATCAGGTTTTTGTTGCAACAATCCTGTGTAACAAACAATGCAAAAAAGTAAATATGTAGAGTAATTCTCACTCACAGGTTTGTTGGTCACCTGTAGGTTGGCAGGACTCTGCTGGGTTGAGCTGGACTTGAAGCTGTAGGTCATGGTTTCATGTGTATTATTTGCAGGGATCATGCTGAAGAAGTCACAGATCCCTGAAATAAGCCATAGTCATTGAACAGGTCAGAAGCCCAAGAGGTGAGCAGAAAAAAATGCAACCACTCTTAAAAGCTTCCATTTATAACTGGCACAAAATCATTGCTACCCACATTCCATTGGTCAACCAGCCATGCCCAAAGTCAATGAGTAGGAAAGTACACTCTATCTACAGAGAAGTCTTGCTAAGGATGGAGAGGGCAGAAAAAATTATAAACACAACTTTTTGGGAAAATACTTAAGCAATTTTTTTTTCAGTGCTTGGAATTGAATCCAGGGTTTCACATATACTAAACAAGCACACTCTACCACTGAGCTATACCTTCAGCCCAGCCAACTTAGGCAAGATTAAATTAGAAACTAGCTAATATTAGAAACTAGCTAGTAGATGGACTAATACAATTCATGTCCATGGCCACAGTGATTGATCCAGCTAAGACAAAAGAACCAAAACTGTCAACAAAATTCTTTTAATAAGATTTACAAAATGGAAGAAGAGGAGCTGGAGGTTTAGCTCAGTAGGAGAGCATTTCCCTAGCATCTATAAGGTCCAGGGTCAAGCCCTAGCACCACTTAAAAAAAAAAAAGTTTACAGGAAGAACTGAAGAAGCCCCTGGCCCTTGTGACATTTTTGCCCCTCCCCTCCCCCTCCATGTGTATTTAAGCTACAGCAAAAAATTAGACTTTGGAGCTTGATCAGACCAAAAAAAAAAAAGGAAAAAAGGGAAGAAACATAAATGAGTAAATAATAAATAAATAAATAATTCTCTGAAGGAGCAAAAGAAGAACTCTACCTTTCTGGCCATGAAACTGTAAGATGTGATTTGTGGCTTTAGTTTCATGAAAAACCCAACTATACGTATTGTTGTAGACATATACAGAGAAAGAAAGATCAAAAAAGGAAAGAATTTTGATGGTTTAAAGATCCTACATTCTAGCCAGGCATCGTGATGCATGTCTGTATTTCCAGCACTCAAGAGGCTGAGGGGAGAGAATCTCTTGAGTCCAGAAGTACAAAACCAACCTGGACAATGTAATGAGACCCTGTCTCAAAAAAGAGAGAGAGGGAGGGGGAGGGGGGAGGGGGAGAGAGAGAGAGAGAGAAAGAGAGAGAGAGAGAGAGAGAATAAAAGAAAGAATAAAAGAAAAAAGAAAGAAGCCCTGGGCTTGATCATAAATAAATAATCCTTTAATCCATAGTACCTTAGGACCACCTCATTTCTGCACTTCTCCCAGCTTGGTTATGTGAATTAGTAAAGATCCATTTTCTCCTGTGTGTCTGCTTTTCCTTGCAATTGTTGGTGTTGTTGTTAGGTGCCATCGAGTAAGTATCCAACTCATAGCAACCCCACATACAACAGGCAAAACACTATTGTTAGTGCTTCTCTGCTATTCATAGAGTTTTCAATGGCTGATTGTTTATTGGGAGTGGGTTGCTGGGTCCATCTCCCAAGCCTACAGCATCTGGTATTCCCAGGTGGTCTCCTTTCCAAGTACTAACCAGGTCTGACCCTGTTTAGCTTCCCAGATCTGTTGGGATCTGATGCCACAGTGCTATGGGTGCAGGTTTTCCTTGCAATTAGAGGCTCTTAACTATTTAAAGTGGCTTATCATTACTCCTGGGAGAAGTTCAGAACCCTTGACTGATCATAAAACTTTCTTCTCCAGTATTATTTCTAGCCATTCTCTTGCTTACCAGACTCTATCTGAACAGGTCTCTGCAGTTCTCTGAACACTCAGGACTCTTTTGTACCTAGGGTGTATTAAGTGCTCTTCCTTCTTTCTAAAATGATTTCCTTAACACCTACTTAGTCTTCAGATTTCAGCAAAACATCACATGCTAGATTGTTGGAGTCTGCTCCGGCCTGGCAAAAGACCGTGGAGTTTCTCCTCAACACCAGTTTGCTCAGGGACCCTCAGGAGTGGGCAAGAGTTGGTCGGTGGTGCCAATAAGGACCTCGGGAGTCTTCAGTAACAAACAGGAATGTTTGTTAATCTACTTCTTTGTAGGAGAGCCTAAAGATTATACAGCTCTCTAGCTGGCAGCATGGGTTGCTGCTGCTATGATGGACTAACAGTTCTATCAAAGTACCAAACAGCTCTAATGTCTTTGCTGGAGGTGCTGATGTTCTGATGATGTTGCCTCTCGCTGGTCGTCTTCTCCTCTCACCTCCTCCCTGGACGGGGGGGGGGGGGGGGGGGGGGGATTGAGAGCTCTTCTTGACTTGCTTGAGGTCTTCTGTCTTGACTCTCAGCGGCTTGATTGAAGGTCTTCACGAAGTCAGGAGTGGGGTGCGATGATCAGGATCCAAGTGGTCAGGAAGGAAGAGACAAAAGGACACTTGGGGTAGTCAGTGGTCTGTTTATATACTCTCTGGTTGGGGGGTGAAATAGGGCATAACCAATAAGAGAGCAGCTCATACCAGGAGGGGCAGCTGTCTGTGAGGGGGTTTGGAAAAGTGCACTTACAATTGGTGGGTTAAGTGGGGGCTGGACCAATCACTAAGCTTTCCTTAGTAACCAATCGGGTGGCTCCAGGCAGCCAATCAGGTTGAAGGGAGGCCATGCCAGAGCTGAACTGTTTGGGGACCATCTTGGATCACTCGATGGGAGGGGAAGGAGCAAAGTAGATGAAGGGTTAACTGAGACTTGGGTAGCCATATTGGCTCTTAGGGTGTCCAATAAGTCCTAGTCCAGGTTCCTGGGTTAAGGGTCACCAGAGGTGAGAGGAGCAGGGCAGGAACTAGGCAGGATCTGGGGAGGGCTCAGACCTCATCCCTGACCGAGCAAGCCGCAGCCCCAGCACCCTCCCAGTCCAACCCAGGGGTGTCTGGATAATTCCCTACAGTAGATAATGCTTCCCTGACTGCCCCATTTAAACAATATATTCCTCTGTGTTGATCTTAGTATCTTGTCATTTTGTTTTCAGAGAATTCATTCTATTTGCAATATGTATTTGATCATTTATTTTACCCTCTAAGAAAACTGCCAGAAGATTCCTTGAGAGTCACCCCACACCCTGCAGAGCCCTAGGTGCGCACAGGGCTGGAGTCTCAGGTGCCTCCCAGACCAAGGCTCTGTCTGCACATGCCACAGCAGGGCTCCCAGAGGGCAGGTACCGGGTCCTGGTTACCTTGGAGACCTGGGTCCTTGTTCTCCTGGCCACTAATGCGATGTCACGCACCTGCTTGCTTTTGTTTCTGTTAGGCAGGACCTGTTACAAAATGGCTCCTCTCTATAAGGTGGTGCCTTCTTCTACCCACTATCCCCCAGGCCTCAGAAGCCTGCCAAAAAGCCCACCAAAACCTGATTTGAGCCCCTTCCTCCCCCATAAGATGCTCTCTCCTTTGCTAGAGATAGCCCAGCAGGTTCTCCCAATAAAGGCCTGTTGAGGTAAGGACCAGTGGGCTCCTTACCTAACAATACACAAGTATTTATATATATTGTTTATACATGATATATATCTATACATATATATCTATACATATATATATATATATATATATATACATATATATATATATATATATATATATGCTGGGATTTAGCTCAGTTGGTAGAGTGCTGCACTGCAGTCTCTGAGGTACCAAGTTCAATTGTCAGCACCGCACAAATGGGAGAAGGACCTGGCAATCCACTCCAAAGGCAATCCCAAAACAGTCAGCCATTGAAAACCCTATGAGGGTCGCTATGAGTCAGGTACCGACTCGATGGCACCTAACAACAACAAATTATATATATATATATATATATATACTTTTTTTACTGTACTGAGAGTTGAATCAGGGCCTTGCTAATCAAGTGCTCTACCACTGAGCTGCACCTCCATCATTTTTTAAATTAAAAAAATTTTTTTTATTTTGAGACAGTGTTTCACTAAGTTGCATAGACTGCCTTATGCCTTGAACTTGCAATCCTCCAGCCTTAGTCTCCAGAGTAACTGGGATTACAGGTGTGTGCCACCGCACCCAGTTCTATCCATATTAATTTTGTTCATGGTGACCAGGCATGGTGGTGCATGCCTGACTCAGGAGGTGGAGGCAGGAGAAATGGGGGTTTGAGGCCAAAGGTAGCCTGCGTAACTTAGTGAGACACTGTCTCAAGATCACACACAGAGAAAAGGGGGGCTGGAGGTACACCCCAGTGGTAGAGCACATGTAAAATAAAGTGTGGGGACCTGGGTTCAACCTTCAAATACCACAAAAAAAAAATTGCTTATCACAATATTCCCTGAATCAAGCACAGGCACATAATAGTGGCTCAGCTGATATTTATTGTGTGACTACCTCATTTCTCCCGAGAGTAATTTATACTTGTTGCTTCCTTTTTCACATCTCCCATTGTACCAGTGACAGCTCAAACAAGGAAGCAAAACCATTTTGATACAGATAGATAGGCAGGGAGATGGATAAACAGGTATGTGTGTATATATGTATGTACACACACACACTACAGGACTTGTTGCAGGAACTTAGTCTTATATAATTGTGAGATCTAGTTAAACAGTCTCTATAAGGCTATTGTCTTCATCTGACCCTGGTGGTTGGCAATTGCAGGTCAGACAACTGAAAAGAGAAGGTGGATATGAAGGGGAGAGACCAAGCACAAACTAATGCCTCTGTTGTTCTCACTGCCTCCAACCTTGGAGATGTCCATGCAAGAAACGCTGGGACTCTTCATTGCAAAATTAAACACACACCTGACCCAGCAGGACTGGGGAGAAGGCAGAGCAGTTGCAGGCTTGGCTGCCCCATGCTGAGGAGATGAGCCAGCAGATACATCAGAGATAGCTTGTGGAGGCTACAAAAGCAGCTGCCCCATCATCTAAGCATTAAAAAGGATAAGGAAAAAAATGGCTGCTCTTTCATTTTGGCTCTTAAAATCTTCCATGTTATTATCTCATGGCCCATCTTAAATGAAAACATATAGGGGAGAAAATCTGAAAAATCTAGCTCAGTCCAGGCAAGGAACATTACAACATTATCAGATCCTTTAATCCAAAGTGGCTTCTGCCTGAAACAATGCATTGACAACCTCCTAATGCTAATTTTAGTGATCTTTTCATAGTCCTCACTGTACACAACTTCTACCATATTTGATGCCTGGGGCCATCTTTACCATCTTGAAATCATCTTTCCCATTTCCTTTGATTAAACTACACTTTCCTAAATTGGTGGCACATGCCTGTAATCCCAGTACTCAGGAGGCTGAGGCTGGAGGATCATGATTTTGAGGTCAGTCTTGGCTACATACCCAGACTTTGTCTCAAAAATAAATAAATAAATAACCATTAAAAAGGAATGATAGAGGCAGGCACAGTGGCACATGCCTGTAATCCCAGCAACTTGGGTGGCAGAGGCAGGAGGATCACAAGTTCGAGACCAGAGGCAGTCTGCATAATTTAGCGAGACCCTATCTCAAAGAGAAAAAAAAAAAAAAAAAAGAAAAGAAAAAAAGAGAAAAGAAAAGATGAAGAAGCTATACTTTCCCGACTTTTTCTCTTTCTGCCCCACCATACCCTTCTCCTTGTGCCATATTAATATGACTCCTTTTTTATTCCCCCTCTCTAAATGTAGATATTGACCAAGATTCTGCAGGTTTTTTCCCCTTCTTCCTGTAAGGTTTCTTTCACCCTACCACTTTTACACAGTTTTAACTACACATTGGTGTCTCCTGATCTCCAGGGACCTACCCTACGATGTAACCAATAGAGCCTGGAGCCTTGGATCCTAACAGGCCTAGATCCAAAACCTAGGGGTGAGACTTGCTGCTTCATGACCTTGGACAAATTACTTCATTCTTGGTGTTTCTGTTTCTCTATTAGTAAAATAAGATAAGTAATGCCTAATTATAATCCTGGAAGGGACTAAGCACTCCTCTGGAACAGAGCATCATTCAGGAGCTATTAGGTCCTTTGTGTTCTTCCTTTTGCTTCCCCATCCCATCCTCCCAGCTGTCAGTAGAGTCATTGTCAGTCTACATGTTACATATTGCATTCCTGCATAACACTAGACAGACCGACTCACACAAATTTTCAAACTGAAAGTCCTATGGCTTCAAATATTTCTCAGCCACAACATGCTATTTCAGATCTCTGCACCTTTGAACTCCATTCTCTGATCAGCATATCATTCTCCATCTCTTCATTAGTGTGGACTCCAACTTTTCCAATACCTCATTCTAGCAACACTTTTGTCAAATCTTCTTCGACTACCTTTCCTCTTCTGCCTCCTGTGCTCTTTATCTGAGATAAAATTATTCTTTCCACTGTAACACTATAGCCTGTAGTTATCTCTGTTATAGCCCTTAGAACAATGACTTGCATTCTTGCATCTCTTTCTGATTCTTGTAGTGGATGACAGATTCCCAGAAAGGAATTATTTCTTCTCTGTGAGGACTCACAAAGTGCCCTAATCCTCAGTTTCCCCACTTGTCAAACTGTGTGTGATTATTATATTATATAGTACGTGCAAAAATAAACAACAAAACGCGGTATATTGCCCATTGTAGACACTCAACAAATGTTTTTAAAAGCATTGTTAAAATCAGGAATTTCCACTGTCTGGACCTTGCCTGTATTTTCAAACTTTTTTCTTTCCATTGCCCATCATGTATCAAACAGTCCAGCCAGAAGTTTCCCTCATTGTTCTTTCCATTTTTTCAAGGTCTACTTCAAAGAAAATACTAATGAGGGGAGGGGCAGGTTAGAGAAGAAAGAAGAAGGAAAAGAAAAAGAACTCAATTTCCTTTTCTATAATAAAAACATAAATTTCCTTTGTCACTTATATTTTGTCTATTCACTGCATAATGCTACATATTGTGATCTTTGTAAATAGTTGTGGGGCGCGCCTCCCGGTCCAGCCTGGAGGTTCAGACGGGCGGTGCTGCCACGCACAGAGATACTAAACACAATTCACTCAAGACCCTCGGGTGAGGGGCGCTGACTCCTGTGGCCCTCAGGACCCCAGAGGAGATGGGAGAAAGGAAAAGCCTCAGGAGCTTTTGCCTTCCAGGGGCAAACACCTGTGTTAGTCATCTCAAGGGTCACGAGGAGACAGCTGTTACTTCGTTGGTGATCAGACAGAGAGCAGGTTCTTTCCTTATTGGTGATTGCAATGGGAGAGCGTTCTTTCCTCACCGAAGTTCCGGGGGAGAGCAGCGGGAGAGGTGTTTCCTCATTGGTGGTCTGGGCAGGAACGGGTGAGAAGGAGAAAAAAGAGGGTCGAGCTGCCGCAGCGCAGCTCCTTATATAGTTCGCCCACGGAATGGCCTGAGCCAATCAGCTTTCAGTCCAATTGTCCAATCAGGAAGGGTTTTGTACAAACGTGCAACCAAGTTACTTTCATTTTCCCTAGATTTCCAATTTACAAACCAGATATTTAAAAGCCGTTTTCCCAGTTTGGGAGTTTTTGCCAATTTCCTCTCAATTTTTCCCTACAAATAGTGCCATTTAAAGATTGTAAAGTTGTGCTGTACCTCTGCAACTCTAGACATGTATGTGATACTTCTCAGAATTTTTATTTTAAGTCAAATAAAATAAAGCAAAACACCATGATATCTTGAGATTTATCACAGTACTTATTCATGGAAAAGCCCAAATTTTTTGAGGGAAGATAATAGGAAAGATAATAAAGATAAAGATGATAAAACTATGTGTAGAATCAATTAACTAAATTTATTCAAAGGCATTTACTGAGATTATGATACAATGAAGACAGGAATTTGAGGTTTTTCTGTTTTCATCCAGAAGGATGAAAACTAATGATCTAGTTTACTCTTCTGACTTCTGTGCAAGGTTGGATTCTTAGTAGAGTGACACCTGCAATAGACTCAAACTCCTAGTAAAGGAAGACAGAGTTGGAGCCAGAAACGAATAGGAAAGGGATCAAGATGGAAGAGCAGGGCTGGGGTTGTAGGTCAGTGGCCAGCCACTTGCCAACCCCTGGGAAGTCCTGAGTTAGATCTCCAGCCTCATTTTAAAAATAAATAAAAAGAAAAGATTGGATGCTGACTAATTTTCTCCTGTGTACACTTGGGCAGTGGCGAGCTCTTGCTTGCCCCCCTTTGCATGTGTGGCAGAGAAGGAGCACATTCCAGATAGTTAGGCTCTGCCAGCACAGTACCTGTTGTTTAATTGCAGAAAACAAGGTGGACACAGAAGTGAGATTTGTTAAAAAAAAAAAAAAAAAAAAAAAAAATTCATTCTTTTCAAAAATGGAAAGAAAAATCCTCAAGGAAGGAACCAGATGGACCACATTGGTAGGGAGAACCACTATTCCCTCCTATGTTCAAAGGAGGGCTGGGATCTAGTCCTATGTAGTCACACAGCACAGGTCTTTGGGCTTCCATTTCCTCTTCTGAAAAAGCAGGGAGGTGGATTGGCTTTCAATTTCTAGGGTTTTTGAAACAAGTTCTCTCGAGGAAGTAATGATCAATTTTCACAGAAGTAAGAGAGGAAATAAAAAGAAACTAACAATCAACAATAACCATCTTACATCTTGTGCCAGGTAAATGGCACAAGGGCTTTTTGGGGGGAGTTGGTTTGGTTTGGGATTTTTTTTTTTTTTTTTTTTTTTTTTGGTGGTTGTTGTTTTGGGGGTTTGTTTGTTTTGTTTTGTTTTGTTTTGAGACAAGTTCTTATTATGTGGCCCAGGCTGGCCTAGAATTCACTATGTGACCTATTCTGGCCTTGAACTCATGATCTTCTGTCTCAACCTTGCTGAGAGCTGGGATTATGGGTGTGCTCTACCACACCCAGTGGCAAAAAGGTTTTAAAACACATATGCAAACAGCCCAGGTCTGTGACCACGTTCTGCCACCTATTGTTGAGTGACCTTGCGTGAGTTACCTGATCTGAATCTCTGTCTCTCCAGTAGTAAAATGGGAACAGTGGTGGGGATCTTTCCTGAATGGTGGCTGTCAGGATCAAATGAGTTTATTTATACAATGTTGTTCATACATGCTTATATGTCAGAACAGTAGGTTAGTCAGCTTTTCATCACTGTGACAAATATCTGAGACAAACAATTTAAAGGAGGAAGGATTTATTTTGGCTCAGTTTCATTTCATAGTCAGCTGGCTCCATTGTTTCTGGGCCTAGTGAAATGGAACATTTTGGTGTAAAGGTGTGGCAGAAAAAGTTGCTTAGCTCATGGCAGCCAGGAAGCAGAGAGCCACAGAGGAAGAGGCCAGGAACAAGACACAGCCCCTAACAACATGCTTCCTGTGACCAACTTTCTTCAACTAGGCCTTTCCTCCTACTTTTCACCACTTGCCAATAATGTCATAACACTGTGAACACAGGGAAGGACCAATCCATTCATTAGGTCAGAGACCTCAGGATCTAATCCATCCCCAAATGCCCATCTGCTGGCAACTAAGCCCCTGTGGGGAACATTTCATATTTAAACCATAGGAAACAGTACCTGGCACAAAGCAATTGCTCTATAAATTTTATTACAAAGATTATCACAACTTGGTAGACATCTTTTTATTTTTATTTTATTTTATTTAGTGTTGTTTTTGGTTATTTGTTTTGTTTTTTGTTTTGTTTTAGAGATAGGATCTCATTACATAGTTCAGGTTGGCCTTGAATTTTCGATTTTCCTGCCTCTACCTTCTGAGTGCTGAGATTACAGGGGTGTACCACTATGCCCGGCTGCCATTTCCCCTTTAAAGACAAACTAGCGTGTGTTGCATAGTGAGACCATATCTCATAAACCAACACACAAACAAACATGAAAAAAGCAAAACAGACAAGAAAAACTAAGGCTCCAGGCCTTGGGTTTTTCTGAGCTCTATATTCAGTCGCTTAACTATTACTATGCTGGGATTTGGCTCAGTTGGTAGAGCACTGCGCTGCAGTCTCTGAGGTCCCGAGTTTAATTCTCACCACTGCACAAACGGGAGAAGGACCTGGCAATCCACTCCCAAGGCAATCCCAAAACGGTCAGCCATTGAAAACCCCATGAGGGTCGCTATGAGTCAGATACCGATAGGACAGCACCTAACAACAACAACTATTACTAATACTAGTTACAGAAGTGAAAATTGGAACATTTTGTAGGCAATTAGGGAAGCTCTGTCAGTTATACAACCATCAGTCAATCAAAACCATTCAAATACAGAATAGAGCCACCTCTTGAAAGGCCTCCAACCCTTGGAGGAGCTTTTGGAACAGTGCGCTAGTAGCTAATTTGCCTGGGTAAGGAAATGACGCAATGGATTACTCTTTGTGTTGGGCTGAAGTCCAGTGAACGTGTGACTTCACATCTGCAAGTTCTCAGAGATGCAAACTGCCTACTTGAAATCTGGGGCATTTAAATCTTTGCATGGATGAGTCTGTCTCTGGCCAGCAGGAGGAGACTTTTTAGAAGAAGGACCTGCTAAACCCTTTCTCCCTGGCAACAGGGAAAGTTTCGTTATATGGGAGGGGGAGCCCCATGGGGACAACTCCAGACTCTGAAATCAAGAGCAGGGTTCAATCTCATCTCAGAGATCCCATCTCAGAGTGAAATTAAGTACTACTGATGAGAAAACATGGGCTGTAGGAATAAAAGAATTACTTATCATTGTTTTAGAGGCCAAAATGTGAAGCTCCTCTCCACTGTGCTGCTCTCCCACTGTGGGAAGAGGAACTCTGACATAAATTAGTAGTTGCTGGGAGTTCACAAGGGAAAAAGAAGACAGGCTGAATCTTCAAAGAGCCACATGGTGTGAAAGAATCCAGGAAGCAGTGGACTGAGACCAGAGAAATGGTATTTGGAATTAACTAATCTGCTCAACAAATATTTATTCTTGATAACTTTTTGCCCGGTGTTATGCCAAAAGCTGGTTATACAATTCTGATCAGACAGACGTGGCTTTAGGGAATTTAGGAAGTTAGTGGGAAGAGAAAGAGAACGTATATGAAAACAAGTATTTACAACAAATGATGGAAATGCTAGCCAGGTGTGGTGGTGCACACTCATAATCCCAGCACACAGGAAGCTGAGGCAGGATCCAGTGTCTGTGGCCAGCCAGGGCTACATAGTAAGGACCCTGTCTCAAAAAAACAAAACAAACAAAAAACAAAAAGGAGATGCCATGTAAGAAGATGACAAAGTGGACCAAATGTTCAAGAAGGCTATAAAAAGGTGAAATACAAGGTAAGGCTCAACAGAGAGTAGGAGGAGCTTAGAGGAGAGGTGGCATTTCAAGCATATGAAACAGAAACTTTGAGGGTCCAAAAGGGTCTCTATGAGTTGGACCCGACTTGACAGGACCTAACAACAAACAAACGGGCTGACGAAACAATCAGAAGGCTGGTCTGTGCATCCTGACTTTCAACCAATCCTTTTGAATTCTCCTTGATATTCAACATTTTAGAAAACCATATAGCATATGCTATGTGCCTTCCCACAATACATTTGATTCTTAAATCTCATTACAAATTCAACTTATGAATTCGCCTTTTTCTTACGTTCTTTTGAAGATTACTTTAGCCCAAACCTGCACAGGAATGGGAATCTTTCTCACAGTACCGACTCACTAGACAAAGCCCATCCCTCCCCTCTTGCATATAAAAATAGCTTTTCTATATCTACTGCTGTTACTGGCTTTTTTTCCAGGGTTTTATGCTCCACTGAAATTAAACATTTAAGTGATCTATTTAACTGTAGTTTTTAACATAGGAGAAATGAATACATTTTTGTTGCCGTTGTGAGATTTAGGCGTGAATTTTAATTCGTTAATTTATAGTTAGTCCCATGTAACACCACAGAAGCAAACGCCTGTGATCTCCTTTCAGTGCTATGCATATGAGTGAGACAAACTAAATGCACAAGAACGAAGGTAGGGAGAATGATTCTTTAGCAAAGAAGCCTGGTACTTGTGCTTCCACCGGGTATTGGTGTTTCAACACAGTATTGAGACTGTTCAAAAGGCCTTCGGACATCTTGACGTGTTGCCTAGTTTGACCAGCAGAGGGAGACCGGTGAGTCGTCAACCACCGCATGGAGCCACACCCAGATTCCAGTTGCTTATTATCCAAACGTGTCTTCCCTAAATTTTCAAAAAACTCTTAACTGAGAAATTCTTGCCAAGAAAGGCTTAATTTTTTAATTTAAGTAAAATTCACGTCAAGTGAATACAGATATCCATTTTAAAGTGGACAATTTGGTGGCCTTTACCACATTTACAATGTTATGCAACTGTCCTATTTAGTTCCAAAACCTAAGAAAGGCTTACATTTTATGTAAAGAGAACTTAGAAAATCTTAGCCCTGTTCTAGCTTCCTGATTCTGTCACATTCCCAGTTTCGTCTCCACCTGTACTGTGTTAGGAATGGGCCCCCTACGTTCCCCAGGCAGCTTTCCTCCCACAATTCAGTCTGATCCAGGGTTAAAATTACGTGTTCGAAAACCAAACACATCTCAATTCCTTAGTTCTTCCACGAGAAACTGCACAGTTGCAATAGGCAACCGGCATGAGTGACTGTTGTGAAATTCTATACATTACTATGTCATTTCTCAGAAAAAAAAAGTTAATAAATTATTTTAAATATAGTTACAAAATGGAAATGAACAATGTACTACACCAAAACCCTTCAGTCTTTGATGGAAATTTAAAGTTCTTTCTAGGTTAGTATGAAAGCCAAGATTTGAAGGACACCATGTCCATTGGCTAGATAATGACTTTGAGAAAAGCAGAACTAGGTGGTTAATATCATAAAAGCAAAATGTTTACAGCCTAAATCCATGTTTTTTAAAATAAAGAATTTAATCTACTTCACGGGGTCTTGGCCCAGGGAAGGGTGAAAAACATGTCAAACTGGAGTGCAGGGGGAGGGGACTTGCAGTTGGAGACTGAGAACACAGGAGGGAGGGAAACAAGCCGAATGAGGCCGGTTCCGCCCTAACAAAGAGGCAGAAACTGTGTCTCAACAGCCACCAAATCCAGTTCAGGGCGGTTTGAGCCGGTTTCTGCGCTGGATTGAGAACAACAGCCTCGGCAGAGACTTCACTCGGGTGAAACAGAAAATACAAAATGGATTTTGCCTACAGAGCTGGATTTGGCCTGGACTCGGTGGAGCCTGAAGCTGTTTCGTGGAGTAGCAAAGTCAGATGAAATATAAGGCCTGGAGCTGGAACAGTGGCCTGTTACAGAAGGAAAACTTACAGAGCACAGCCTCTGTGCCATGATCCGGTCCGTGTTTTCCCTCTCACTGCTCCTAATTGTGGCTTGTGAGGGGAAAAAGGGCCTCAGGGTATCAGTTTTCAGAGCAGGCTGGCTGCGGCCTTGGGGGAGGGGAGGGTTGCGTGTCATGGGTAGTTTAATGTGTGTGTGCTGGGGTGGGGGGGCATCTATAGGGGAGGGAACTGCACTTCACACCCTGCAGTTCACACCACCTTTCCACACCTTTGCTGCATTACTGCACAATCTCAAAATATACTGCACATACGTGTCGTGGGAGCGCCCTACATACAATTACCACTTGTACAGCTAATGAGCAGAATTCTTCCTGCCCTGTGCATTAAATGACAGTACATGCGTTCCATACTGTCAACGTCTTCTTTCCATGTGTCCAAATATACCTACAAGCTGTACATACCTTCTCAAATGAGAGCCGCAGTATTATTAAGTAACGTCGGATTGATAATCCAGTCTTCGCCTGCCTCCCCTCCCCCAGGAGCCAGAGCCTCCCGACAACTATCCGTCCTACCTTGACTGGCTCCTCTAACCTCTGTCTGCTATCCTGAGCTGTGGCCCCCCCGCAGTCTAGGGTGTCCACATCCTGCGGCCAAGTTCAGGCTCAGATGCTTCCCAGTCCAGTTAAGACCCTTCCCCCTGAAAACCCCCTAAAGTCTTCCTAGGGGTTCTAGACAATGTCTAGGTCTACCTCGGGGTGGGGATGGAGGTAAATTCCCTCTCCCCGGGGTACCTCTCCCCTGAGAGGGTAAAATCCCTCTCCCCTGAGTGTCCAAAAGTGCTTAGAATCTTCCAGAGTCACCAGGTAGGTGCTTCTAGATTCCAGGGTTTCTAAGACTTGGCAGCCAGCCTGGTGAGTGGAGTGGGGGAAGGGGGCCTGGGGCTTAGCGAACTCACAAACGCTCTGCGGGTGTCTAGGTTCCATGAATACTGTGAGAGATTGGCAGAAGGAAGAGGGAGTAGGTCACGGTGAAAGAATGTCAAATGCTGTTTTATTCTGTTTATCATGGATACGTGGATAGAAGATTGGAACACAGCTCCTTTGCATTATTTATGTGCGACATTCTAACATAAAGGAAACTTGTTACTGGCACGTTCTATTTTATATTTATTACATAAATAACTTATGAAGCACTTCTACATTCATTTCATTAACTGTTAGACATTGGCTGCTACGGACGATACTGGAAGATTTTTTGTTATTGTTTAGGGGTTTGGGGGTTTTTTGGTCTTAGTACGGAGCAGTATTTCCGTGTGAACATGTAGTAAGCTACAGGAGATAACACCAATAATCAAAATCGTATATTGAGAGGTCGCTAAAAGCCAGATGTAAGGAGTGTTTCATATCTTAAATGACTTTACCGTAATCTCTGCCTTAGGTATTGCTGTTGGTCGAGTTGAGTCCGACTCATAGCGACTCTCATGGAGTTTTCAGTGGCTGATTGTTTCGGGATTGCCTTGGGAGTGGGTTGCCACGTGCTTCTCCCATTTTGCGGGCCTGGGAATTGAACTCGGGACCCCAAAGACTGCAGAGCAGCGCTCTACCAACTGAGTTAAATCCCAGCTGCGTTAGGTATTACTGTTCCCATTTTACAGATGAGGAAAATGAAGTTTGGAGAGAGAAGGTATTTTACTGACATTACGAATCTACAACGTGACAGGCAAGGTTATGGCTTAACAGCCCCTGCTTTTAACCTGACACGACATTGCCACCTCACTGACAAGTGGTTTTAAACCCTTTTCCAGATCCTACTCTGTTTCCACCTACTTCAGGCTGGGAGAAGATGGTGACAGCGGAAGAATTGGTTCAGTGGTAAGAAGGTGGTTCCTGCCTTCAACAAGCTTTCAATCTAATGGCTTTTTTCAAGGATAATTCAGCACTGACAAGGGATTCCGTTTTTTCCCTGCCTGGGCCTTGGAGGCCATCAGGGAAATACAGTGTGGAATTTCCCTGCCATTCGTGTGCCACGGGGTAGGAAGACCGGAAACCGGGACTAACCCAGTCGCAGCAGGCAGCACAAACTGGCAGGGATAGAAAGGGGCAGGGCTAGGTCCCCCGAGCCGTCGCCATGGCAACTCGTCTGCTTCCCAGAACAACGTCTTTAACCGCCTGGAGCCTGCCCTGCATAATCCCCATGGCCGGCGGGGAATGCACAAAGAGGATTCTTTCACTGCAGAGAAATGACTCTCTACAAGGCGGGAACAAAGGGAAACATTGGCTCTATAGGGTCTGTCTTTGTGTGTGGCTGGAACAAAATCAACAAAGCACGGTCACTTAGTTCCTTTCCACTATTCACAGGAAATGAACATTGCTTTGTTCCTCAAGCTTCCTTTTTTTATTTTATTTTTATTTTTTGGATTATGTTAGTTGTAATTTTTGTTTTATCCCCATTTTACAGATGAGAGATAGTGAGTATGAATGGACCTGATCTCTGTAAAAATAAAATTAAAAAACCGGAGCGTCTTTTAGATTTGTGAAGGTGGCCTTGCCTTTGCTTACTTTGTGATAATTCGACCAGATAATGTGAGGCAAGTTCATGTCCACGTGCTCGGGCCTGGGAGCCACCAGCACACTCTGGACTTGGTCCTCCAGAGCTCGGCTGGGGGCCCCTCGCCCCTCCCCCGCGCCACAACCTCTGCCCGCCGAACAGGAAGAGGAATGCGGAAGGCGTTCCAGCTCCGCCCCTGCAAAGCGTCCTCTCCAGCCTGCTCAGAAGCTGCTGCTCGGTGGCTGAAAGACAGTCCACTGGCGACTGTACTCCTCCAAGCTTCCAAATGACTACACCCTGCGCATTGAAGGTTGTCACCGGCTGTGCTGAGCTAGGATGTGATCTCCCAGAAGAGAAGAGGGCTGCAGTGGTCAGTCGCCACCCGCAAGACCAGGAACAACAGCTGTTAACCTTAAGCGGAGCAACACAAGATGTTCCGCGAAAGCCTACACTTAGAAATAATGTAATGTAAAAACAGTTACATGGACCAGAATCGGTAAGGTCTTAGCTACCAAGTGATAATAAAAGTCCTGCCCCTTGCCAGAAGATCCCAATCCATCATAAAATCCACACGGCCAAAATAAAATTGATCAGCACCTCCAAAATCGGCAGTGATCAAGAAGGCGAAAAATGGGTCGCACTCTCCTGGAGGTAAATATATAGTAACGCTCAAGGAGCTTCAGACTAGACTTTCCATCCCATCTGTTAGAGATTTTGTGGCCCTAGGGTCAGGTAGATTCAACAACAAAAAAAGGAAGACCCTCAACTTAATGGATTGACACAGTTCCTGCAACAATAGGCTTAGACAAAAAAAGATTGTGTCCCTGGCACAGAGTCAGGAGGTGTTGTGCCGAGTTCAGGGCACCTAACAACAAGGTAACTTGGTGATGGGAAGTGTCATTCCCACCCAGCCCCCAAGAAACAGAGTTAAGAATCACTCCCAGAGATCCCTTGTAAATTCTTCACTGGATGAGCTGTTGGTTTTAAGTTAAGGCCTAGCAGCTGGGCCATTGTGGCACAAGCCTAGATTTCCAGCACTGGAGAGGCTGAAGCAGGCTGCCTGCCAGCCAGGGCTACATTTTGAGTTCCAGAGCAGCCCAGGCTACACAGGGAGCCCTGCCTCAAAAAAGTTTAATCAAGGCCTACATACGTTATCCTTCCTACAGTTATTTATATTTCAATAGTCTTAGCCTGCTTTAGGAAGTCAAAGCAGTAGATCTTTAAAGTGAATTTTTAAAGGCTTACATTATTAAGAAGTCCTAGAATAAAGTGGCATATAGTCCTCTTCAAAGCTTTATTTACTTATTTATTTATTTTTCCTGTACTTAGTGGTTTAATCCAGGGCCTCCCATATACACAAGTGCAGCATCCCTAGCTCACATTTTATTTTTGAGTTAAGATTTCACTTACTTAACACAGGCTACCTCTGACCTTGAACTCGAGACCCTCCTGCTTCACTCTCAAGTTACAGGCATGCACCACTGCTGCCAGCTCCTCCTCTCCAAAGTTTGATCTTTGTAGTATTCAATATGCATTCAACATTCATTGAAAACTTCCTAACAACCAGGCACTGTGATACTACTTACTCTCCTAGACTTTCGAAGTTTTCAAAAGTCACGAACAGCATGGAACATATTTTTGAAGAGTTTATAAGTTTACAAGGAAGATACACAGGAAATCAGCTATTATAGTGTGACATGACATATGTTTCATAAAGATAGGAGCAAGAGATGTGCTATGGAAGAATATCAAGGGACATGAAAAACTGAGTAAGGTTAGGTGGAGGAGTGTGGCACAGCCAGAGTTGCAAAGAGCTGAAAAATGAGGTAGAGCTAGCAAGAATTATATCAGAGCTAAGAATCAGAAAAACTTGGTTTCAATCTAGATTTATTAATAGATCAGCTATTAGGCAGAGATGAAAGAACCTAAGTGAAAAAGCAAAGCAGGGAGCCTATGTCCTGTAGTTCAGGAGCTTTTCAGGACCTGAAACAGAGAACTAATCACAGTAGAACTGATTTGTTTCTTTAGCCAGGAAGCTTCCAAGCATCCTCTTATGATAATAATCATTCCACAAATATGAAGAATCCTGAGAAAGAGTGAGCTCTTGACATGTAGACTTCAACATCCAAAGCATTTTAAAATTTCAACATGATATTTATAAATTTAAGATTATTACCAAAATCACATTATCAGACCTAACGTCAGAGCTGCAATTAGATGCACTAGGCTGAGTCAATACTAATGTTTTCACTGAAGTTTCTAAGAAGTCTGCTAGGACCTGTTCAAACATGCTAGGCTAACATCTAGCACTAGCAATTAAGCTAGGGCCTCTCCCTTTGCCATGTTCCCTAATATCCAATCTATTTAATCACTTCAGATCTTAAAGGAAGAGATTGCCTAACAGGTCTGGGGAAGTGTAGAAGGTGGGGTGTGGGAAGTCTGTTGTCATACTTCCATACCAACTTGGGGTCTTAGCAAGCAAGTTTTGTGGACCTGGCTTTTCTTCTTAGTCTGTTCTGTGTAGCTATAGAAAGAAAACAGAGAGAGAGAGAGAGAGAGAGAGAGAGAGAAAGACTGGGGGAAGAAGGAAGGAAGGAAGGACGGACAGAGACAAAGAGAAAGAAAGAAGGGAATGAGGGAAGGAGGGAGGGAAGCCTAAGGCCAGGTAGCTTATAAAGTAAGAAAGCTTGTTTGGCCCATGATTCTGATGGCTGTAGGGTCCAAACTGCTTGGCAGCAGTGACCTGACAAGGGCCCTTTTATAAACAGTAACTATGGCTACCCCTTTTCAATTTGTCTTTGAGAGTTACTTTTGTTTTCCCTCCCTTTGCCAACATTTTAAATTCTAAGGAAAGTTGCACCTAAATGATTAAGATGTTAACTGATAAGTAATCTTTCTTTCCCCCACACATCTGTCAGTTTGCTGCACTGTGGGGGCTTGTGTGTTGCGATGAGGCTGAGAGCTCTGCCACTGTAACCT
>VMDO01027542.1:0-25117 GCA_007922755.1 Pedetes capensis | reverse complement strand
GACATGGGAACAGAAAAAACATAGCTGTTGGGCCTTTTAATTTGGTCATGTTTTTAAAAATATTAGGTGATTAAAGGGCTAAATCCTCATTACTGAAAAAATGTAACTCTTTAGAAAAACTTATTCTCTATAGTAATCAGAAAGATTTACTTAATTCCCACATGCATTCCTTTGTACGGTAAATTATATTTCCTAATTGAATAACAAACACTAACCTGATTTTAAATTCTTCATATAAAACTAATTATGTTTAATATGATTCAGTTTTTAAAATATGAGGAACAAAGCTATCATCATAGAAAGGAAAGATAAAGGATTACCATATCTTTTCTGCTTTGCCTTTAATAGCTAGAAATCATTTGAGGTTAATTTCCGTGACCTAAACAATACACAGATTTGTGAAGGCTATATAAAACCATAAAATGGTGAAGAATAAAAAGCAGATCAAGTTAAAAAATTTCTTTATTACACCCTGTTAAATATTCTGAAATAACAAAATAAGGAAGACCTCCCAGATTCTAGTCAAAGAGAAGAAATACTGTCTTTATTCGTTAAACATTTTCTTGTGTTCCTTCTTTTCCTCCCCATCTCCCCATCCTGAGCCCATTATTTAGTGTCCTTCCTATCAACAACATAAAAGTACACTTGGTATACATTATCTTAATCAGTATCAAGAGATTGCCACATGTGTATACCAAAAATGAGAAAACAACAGATCAGCAAGATTCTATTTATTCTGTCAAATGACATCAATGTATTTCAGTGTGGAAGAATTTTTTCTTCAATAATCACAAATTTATTGTACACTAAAGAAAACACTTCCATTACAAATTAACATCATACATACGTTCTTTGTGGTTGAAATGATCAGAATCTTTCCACATTAGTGGTATTCGAATATCTAAAAGGAAGGGGGATATCACAAGTAATTATTTTGATAAGTTTTATTTTCTACATGATATGAACTTCTGAATTTCACAACAGATTTTGACCATGAAAGCCAAGATGAAATGAATTACCTAATAGCACATTTTCTAGTTATTGTTTATGGTTTATACTTTTAAAAGTTATTTAATATATGTGAAATTTTGGGGTATGTGAGGTGGAAATATATTCTTATAAAAATAATTATTTTAGCTCCACATATATATGCTTCTCTTCCTTAGTGATTTATGATGTCATCGTTAACATATGCCATTCTGAAATAAATGCATGTTCCTTGGCCATGCAGTTATGGATCAAATTGAATCAGGTATCAATTAATATATAGCCTAATACTAAAACCATACTATAATTATTTTATTTTTATAAGTTGCTGTTAGAAATACCTTCTTTTGAAAGTATTAAATTCACACTAGGGCTGGGATTTAGCTCAGTGGGTAAAGCGCTGCGCTGCAGACTGTGAGGCCCCGAGTTCAATTCCCAGCACCGCAAAAATGGGAGAAGGGCCTGGCAATCCACTCCCAAGGCAATCCTGAAGCACTCATTCAGCCATTGAAAACCCTATGAGGGTAGCTATGAGTCGGATACCGACTCAATGGCACCTAACAACAACAACAACAATTTACACTAACTTCTTTACATGAATTCCAGAACAATTTTGTTAAAATCTTCCCCCAGATACTTTATTAATAGATTCTAAAATTGTCCACAGCCATAGCACCCTGGCATCCAATCCTGCCTGATCTCCGAAGCTAAGCAGGGTCGGCCTAGTTGATCCATGGATGGGAGACAGCCTGGGAATACAAGGTGCTGTAGGCTAGAGAGAAGGACTTGGCAGCCCACTCCCAAACCAATCCCCAATCTGCCACTGAAAACCCAATGAACAGCAGAGAAATGCTAACAATAGTCCAGGCATATAGCACAGTGTCGGAGAGTGTTTTGTTCAGCTGTACATAGGGTTGCTATTGCTATGAGTTGGACCTGACTCCACGGCATCTAACAACAGTGTCCAAAATAACTTGGGAGTTAATAACTTTTTAATATTATGTCTTCATATAGAGTAGCATAATGTATTTACCCTTCCATTTATTTTAAAATTTATTCATTTGTTTATTATTTTTTTGCTGTGCTGGATCTCAAACCTAGGGCCTTGTGTATGTATGCTAGGCAAGCACTCTACCAATGAGCTACACCTCCAGTCCCTACTCTTACATTTTAATTAAGGTTATTCTTAGGTATTTAACATTTTGGGTGGTTTGTTGTTTTATGGTAAAACAGATCTTTTCCCTGTTATATTCTCTAGCTAGTTATTGCTCATTTTGACTTTTTATATATTTATCCTAAATTCAGCCACTTTTTAACTGAACTCTTTATTAATTCAAATAGTGTTTCATTAAATTCCCTTAGGATTTATAGCTCTGCAATCCATTATCCTCAAATAGTATTCAATTTGCCTCTTCATTTTCAATAGTTTCATCTTTTACTATTACTTTAGCTAGAATTTCCCAAACTGTTAAATTATATTGGGATAATAGACATTGTTATTTTGTTCTTGATTTTAACAGGAATGCCCTTATTGTTTTATAATTATGACTCGGCTGATGTTTTGTCAGAGCCCACTTCTTGCTTGACCACAGTTGCTGACTCATTTCATTTCACAACTGTTCTTATTCAAAGCTGTTTTTGCTTTGTTAGGGTGGCATTATTAACTATTTAGATTATCATGTGAGAAACATGGATCCTGACTTCCTTTGGTGTACAGCCATAGCCTATGGGTCAATCCTGCCATTTTGCATGCTTAGCCACATAAGCTCCACAAGAAAGGAAGGTGGATATTTCTCATCTATTTCCCAAGAGGTTACATACTATTTGGACAGAAAAGGATGTGTAACCCACCAACTATACTTCTTAATTCAGCTTCAAATGACAAAAGTGCCTTCTAGATTCTTGCAAATAGTTGGCTTGGTTTTAGTTTACAGTATTCTTACCTTTGCCTTTTGTCTTCACTGATACACATACATACATACATTCATTCATTCATTCATTCATTCATTCATTTATTTATTTTGCAGTACTGGGAGGCTGAACCCAGGGCCTCACACATATCTTATAAGCAATATATCACTAAGCTGCACCCCTAGCTCTGGCTTTTTAAGACATTTTTTATCTTGAGGTATGCATGTAACGATTACCTCCATTCACCACCATGTCTAGCTTCATTGACATTTCACAGTGAATTTCAAGAGCCCTAATAGGATGGCTAACTTGATACTAACAAGTCCTAGAAGTTTGTCTATCATTTTCAATATCTATGAGGTACTTGGTTAACTTATTTGGTTTAGTCATTGAATTGCTGTTAGGAGCTGTTGAGTAGTCTCTGACTTATAGTGATCCTCATAGGGTTTTCAATGGCTTCAGGAGTGGATTGCCACATCCTCCTGTTTTTGTGGTGCTGGGCATCGAACCTGGGTCCTCAGAGAATGGAGAGCAGCGCAATGAGCTAATAGTTCAGTGACTGAGTTAAACCCCAGCCCAGTCACTGAACTAGTAGTCAGTAAAAAGCTGAGATAATTACCACAATGTTTTTATTTGGTGTTTGGCAGAAAGAATCAGGATAAATCTGTTATTCTTTTTATATTTATAAAGATCTGGTCAGTGAGTAGTGACTCAGGAAATGGGAAATCCAGGTCTCTCCTGGCTATCAGTGTAGTTTTAGAAACATTGTGAAACTTTGTTACAAATATTCATTTTGGCCAAAATAAAGGCACAGTTTCTTCCCAGTGTCAAAAGAAAATAGATTTATCAAGGTGAATTAGCTTTTTATAAGTATACAGGTAAGATACAATTAAGTCTAGGCAAAGATGAAAAGAGATTACATATGTATGCCATCTCCTGAAATTTTCAATTCCTTCATTTAATATTATCTTTTCGAAAGAAGGAACACATGCAGAAATAAGTTCAATTTTTATATGTGAGTATTTGTGGTCATAAGAAGCTTTTTTCTTTTTACTTTAAATCCTTTTACTTAAGTCCCCTTCTAAATGTACAGTCAATTCTAATATCGTGAATTGTGGCTGTAAAAAACTACTATGAAATAACAGATGTTGACTATCATGGAATTCAAGTCTTCAATAACAATTTAACATATCTAATTTATATACTGAGTGGCGCCATAGTAGAGGATTAAGTTTAAGTATTTGTAGAAAATCCCACTTAAAGATCTATAATATTTTACTTATTAATGTTAAAATGTATTTAAACATAGTGAACAACTACTATGTAAATGTACTATGTTTGGCAGCAAAATGATTTAGGGAGCTATAAAACATGTTTTATGTCAATCTTATAATTGGAAAGATGAAAACATGAATATAAATAACTATAAAATAGGCAACAGATTTTTATATAGTTCAGTTACTTTCCTGAAGAACTTTGCTTAAGTGAAGGCATTTCTCTGATTCTAGCCAATTATATCCTAAATAAAATGCAGGTCTGTCCTACCTGTATGGTCATTTTTCTTAAGTCATAAAGTGAGTAGTGAAGCTGGAAATAGAAAATAGTTTCTCGAGTGACAGGGTCTGAAAGAGCAGCAGGCTCGCTAATACAAGCCTTCTGGTCAATGGAATAAGCTAATTACTTAAGTACCAATGGAAATACAAATTCTTGTTTCCCAAATGTACTGATGAAATAATATTTGTGAAAGTGTCTCCCTTAATAGTCTACACACAAATCAGCTGTATATTTACTTCAATCTGTGACATCTCCAAGCCATTGTCTTTAGCTTCCTGAACACTTGGAGAAACTGAGACTACACAGCGTCTAGTGGTAAAGTGCCATCTAGTGGTAAAGAGTCTTCTAACTGCAGTAGTAATTTGGAGGAAGAAAATACTTCTAGCTGGAATGGTAACCGGAGGGTTTACAGATGAGCGAACAGATCTTAGAGAAGATATGGTCCTTTCACAAGCTAATTAGGTACCTGAACTATGGGGTATGTTAACAGGAGAAGGAAATGTCTGCCTAACATAGATGGCTTACATATAGGAATTATGGAATATGTAGCTAGAAAAAGAATTGGTTCCAAATGGAAAACAGAGGGAAAAGTTTAGTCTTTATTCTATTGGCAACAAAGAATAGTCATCCATCCAATAAATATTCACTGAGCAATTACTATGTGCCAAGTACTGTGCTAGCTTCTGGGTATAAAGCAATAAAATAAACATGGTTCCAACCCCCACAGAACTTATGGCTTAGACAACCATTAAAGGCCAAAAAAAAAAAAAAAAGGAGAGCCAAATGACTTGGGTTTGCATCCCAGCTCAGGCACTTACAGCAAGTCCCATAAACTCCAAGTTTGTAGAAAATTAGACAATTATCCTGCTTATTTTACAAGGGTGTACCAAGGAGAAAACCACATAATAAATGTTATTAGGTGCCATCAAGTCAGGTCCAACTCATAGTGACCCTGTTTACAACAGAACCAAACACTACTCAACACTGTGCCACGCCCAGCACTATTATCAGTGCTTCTCTGCTATTTATAGGGTTTTCAATAACTGTTTCAGGAGTGGGCTGCCAGATCCTTCTCCCAAGCCTACAGCACCCAGTATTCCCAGGTGGTCTCCCTCCCAAGTTAGTCAACCAGGCCTGACCCTGCTTAGCTTCCAAGATCGGACAAGATGGGATGCCACAGTGGTGTGGCTCAAGGCACATAATACATGTAATGTATGAAATGGTTTTCTCAAACTGTGAAATTCTACATAAATGTAGTGCATAATGATAAAAGGACTTAGAAAAAATAATTTGATAGGGGCAGGAAAAGTAAAATGAGGAAACTGGAAATAGAATAAGAAACAAAGCTCAACAACTCTAGTTCCTTCACAAAATATATCCAGGAATATAAAATGATCCATCTTTACATACCTGATAAGGCAATCTTTCCTTTACATGCTGTTCGTTCCTTACTTTCAAAATTCACGTCACTGTCAAAAAAGAAAAACCGATAAATAAAAAAGTTGTTTTTTTTTTTTCTTTCTCTTTGCAGTACTGGGGGTTGAACCCAGGGCCTTGCTCATATTTTTCAAGTGCTCTACCACTGGGCTGCACTCCTATTCCCTTTTATATTTTGTATCTTGAGGCAGGGTCTCACTAAATTATACAGGCTGCCTCTGGTCTTGCACTTGTGATCCTCCTGCCTCCGCCTCCTGAGTCTCTGGGATTATAGGTGGTGGGCACTGCACCCAGCAAAAGATGTTTTTCTAAAAATAAATTGTTTTAAGTCTTTCACAAGTACTCAAATACTAAAAACAAATATATGCCCATGCATAATAATGACCTCCACTTAAAGAATGTGATTCAAACTTTAAGGCCTTTAGTCAATAGCTAGCTATCTTTGACAGAAATGTATCAAGACATTCTCTTTGATTTTTCATAACACTTTACATTCCCTGATTATTGTGCTCTTGTTCCTTATAATGATAGCCTTTTGTTGCATTTATAAACAAGATATATAGTATTTGTCTAGGTCTTTATAAGTGTACTATCTTGGATCACGCCTGCAGCCATAGCACTGTGGCATCTGATCCTGTCAGATCTCGGAAGGTAAGCAGGGTCAGGCCTGGGTAGTATTTGGATGGGAGACCGCCTGGGAATACCAGGTGCGGTAGGTTTGGGAAAAGGTCCTGAAAACCCACTCCCAAAAAACAATCAGCCATTGAAAACCCTATGAATAGCAGAGAAGCACTGACAATAGTGTTTCACCTTGATGGCACCTAACAACAACAACATCTTGGATCACCACTTCATAAATTACATTTCTACCTTACTAAATACAATGGCCTGAATAAGTTAATGTAGCTCCAAATCATGGAATGTGCTGTTCAAGAGTAACTTCTTATAGAATCAGAAAAATATCCAAAAATTATCTTCTGCTACATATTTATATGCAGTTAATATATTTCATTTCTTCTAAATTCCAAAAAGCTAAGTATATACTATAGCAATAATTAGTTAACTAATGTGGGAAAGGATGGGAGTAGATCTGTAGAAAGAATAAAATGTAGAGAAAAATATATTATCATGACAGTAGAAAAAAGTTTCAAAGGAAATCCTGGGGATGTAAGCCACTTCCAAATCTGGTATAAGAATATACTATCATAAAAAATCCTTTCAAATACCCCCTCCTGGATCAAAACAACTCTTCATCTTTGAATATTTCCTCAATATCTCATTCCCTAAGAATCTACATTTAGAGATTGTTGTTTGTTGTTGTTAGGTGCCCTCAAGTCGTGTCCAACTCATAACGACCCTTATAGGGTTTTTAATGGCTGATTGTTTTGGGATTGCCTTGGGAGTGGATTGCCATGTTCTTCTCCCATTTTTGCCATGCTGGGAATTGAACTTTGAATCTCACAGACTGCAAAGTGGTGCTCTACCCACTGAGCTAAATCCCTGCCCACATTTAGAGATTAGCATACCATTTCCAAGGTAGTATTTCCAAGAGTTTTCTTTGTATTTTTGTCCCTGTTCAATTTGGCTAGCTAATTAACTGTCAGCTAATTTAATTAGGTACTTCAAATATGTAGTAAGATGGAAACTTTCCATTTGTATATTGTTTAATTCTATGAGTTTCTGGAGAAAGACTAGGTGGGAGTTTGAAGTGGGAAGTTATGTAATTTTCAGAAAAGGATGACACCAACTCATTGCTTTCAGAAGGCTTGTTAAAAAGATTACATATTCATTATCATGCACCCAAATTTAAAAACAAAATGTATCATCTTACTTTTTTACCTTCTCACTGGATTAAATACATTAAGTATCACAGGTGAAATATACTCCAAATGAGCTAATTTACTGACATACTTGATAAGTTTATGTGGCACATTTACATGGTGTTTATAGAGTTCAACACTAGGTATGACTAAAATAATGTAGTAGATTTAAAGTCATATATTCTCAGAATCCTAATTTATGTTTACACATGGTATTTAGGGAATTCACTCAGTGAAAAATATAAGTACTCACTGATTATTTCAAAGTAATGCTTCATCCAATCAAATTTAAGAGTCAAGTTTAACATTAAAGTTTAATTTTTTATGTTGAAGAACATCTTGCTTATTGCATCATCATAAGGTGAAAGTTCATCTGAATAATCTATTATATATTTTGGTGAAATAATACACTAAAAGGACCACTGGAAATTAAACTCAAATCTCAATTTCTTCAAATTGTACAAGAAATACTATACAAATACAGTTGGTTGCCATTTGTAAATAATACCTTTAAAAACATATAGTGGGGCTGGGGTGCAGCTCAGTGGAAGAGCATTTGCCTAGCGTGTGCAAGGACCTGGGGCAATGCATAATAAAAATTCTTAAAATATTTGTTTCAGTGAAAAAAAATGCAAACATGCTTTAAAATGGTGCATAACTTAAGCTTATGGAATAGGTTTAGATTATGCTAAAGTTAAGATCCATTAGGCATTATTCAATTGGATTAAAACTGAGGCCTTGGCAGGCAAGTGGAATTCTGAAATACTAAAACCACCAAAAGCAAACTTGTCAAATATATATAAAAAAAAATTACCTCTCCAAACTACTCAACGACCTGGCAGAGTACAGCTTTCTTCACTGTAATTATAAATTACTTGCAGAAGCACTTCCAGAACCAGTCAGCAACTTATTATATACAAATATCATCAAACTACAGTATAAATCCATTTAACCATATAATCTTACAGAATAATTGTCTTAAAAAACGAGAGAAAAAACTCAATTTTCTAAGCTTGAATTATTTTCAATTCAAATAACTCCTGAAACTGTTATTTAGTGTGCTAACTGTGATGTTTTTCTAATTAATCCAAATTGACAATAAAATTGTTAAACATTTATCAGTTTAATAATGTGCTACTGTAGCTAATAGTTTGCTACAGTTAAATAAATACTTCTTTGAAAATCTGCAATGTTAATGCCAATTCTAAATGCTACTATTAGAGAACCAGCCTGAGGAAAAAGTAAATAACCACAAAATTACTGAAACAATGCATTGCTAAATAGTAGTGTACTTTATCCATACGAATCCAGCTTAGAATATTATTTTGGTGAGATCTATAAATGCTAATTTAAAAGATAAACATTTTAAAAACTTTTAACTTTATTTTATTACTAATATTTCTGCCTGTAAATAAATAAAATGACCAACAGAGGGTGCCAGGCTGCCACTTTGATGCTCAGAAATCTATATTAAAATCTTCTAAGTAAATACAGATTGTCCTGTTGTATATTGTTCCATGTGGGAATTTAAAATAGCATACCTTCCAAAATTAACTAGTTGTAATGAGAAATAGCACAATGTTGAAAGTATTTTACATTTTCTTAATGAAATAATAAAAGAATTCTAATTTCTATTATTTGAAAGCAGGTTATAAAATCCTTCATCTTTTATCCAAATAAGTGAAAACTACAAACACTCAGAAATCCTTAGCATAGAATTTTAAGCCATCCTAAAACTATGTGATACAAAACTAATAGTTTCATAAATATCTTAATTCTACTATGAATTTAATAAGCTCTTTCCAACAGATATCAAACCATATAAAGTTAAATAAAATCAGCAATGTTTCTAAGTATACATTTCATTATGGAACTCCTAAAAGTACAAAATTTTTCACTTCCAAGCTACGCTTTTTCTTCCTTTAAATTTATAGTACATAAGCACTAAACTGGGAAACTAGTAATCATATAAAATCTGCAAAGTTATTTTGGCATTATTTTTTTAAAATCATAATTATAATGAATGATACACATAATTAAATCCTATAAATGACTATAATTAGCATTAATTTACAAGGCCAAATAAAGCATTTCAGAATACAAGTCAATGGGAAATATATTGGGTAAAGCAGGAGGAGAGGGATAGTTGATATTGCTAAAATGTAAACTCTGAATGCAGGGACTTTTATTGTTGTTATCTACTTTGTTTACTGCTATACAACTGTCTGGTATCCAGCTCAGGACATTCCAAGGTGATCAATGAATGTTCAGGGACTGCTGAGTGTCAAATGAAATAAAGATGTGGTCATTTTGATGGAGCATGCAGCAGATTTGGACTCATCTCAGGTTTGGATTTTACTCATCAATAATTCATTGTATTATTGAGTTGCTATTAACCTGTTAGTATTGGTGGCCTTACCTGTAAAATGGGGGAAGTATCTACATATCTCACAGAGCTACTAAATGAATACTTTAAGTGAATTGTATGCCTCTCTTGAAAACATTACACAAATACAAGGATTATTTTATAAGTATTTATATTTGGGGCCTCAGTATTTAACTTGGGGCTTAGGTAGTAGAAGAGACATTAAGCAATTTGCTAACAGAGTATGACCTGCCAGTTCCTGTAAAATTGTAGTATCCATCTAAACTAGATTCTCTTTACACATCCTACAAAAGCCCTCAGATGCACAAGCAAAACAAAATTACCTAGAGCTTAACTAGAAACTACTAGGAACATCAGTTTACATATAAATGGGGAAACTAATATCTGAACCATCAAGCCAGTTCCTGCACATCTGACCCAGTGAAGAGTTAGAGGTCCTTAGTTGATATTATCCTTCCATGGAAGGGGAGAGAATGGGTGTAAGACCTGGTGGGTTCCATAGCACTAGTTCCTAGGGAGTTGGAAAGAATTCTGGTTCAGGAGTTGTTAATACTGCAAAAGAGACATACCAAGGTGGGGGGTGTCCTTCAGAGACTTCACATGGAAAGAAAAAAGAAAATAGTTGAACTTTAAAACCCCAAGAAACAAAATAGTATCAATGAATCAGAAAGCCAACCAATCAATATCCCCAAAAGCATCATTTATTAAAGAAACAGTTCACTGTTCTAAAAATAGAAAATGTTATTGAACTAAGAAACAAAGTAAGCCCTGCTAGCCCTGCTACCAATGTCCCACTCCCACCACTAGTTTCTTAATTCAGGAAAATTCTACATATTTCATTAGAGATAACAAAAACGAGCTAAACAAACAAACAAAAAACCCACTAATACCCATAGAAAGCCACTATAAATAAACACTTCTTCAGCTCATAAAAATACTTTGCCCTACCTCCCAAAAATATACAAGTAACAAAAACTGTAACATAATACTCCAAAATGAGTTAAAGGCAGTTAAACAAGTTATTACAAATACGAAATGAGGACTGCAAATATGATTTCAAGAATCTGAAATCTAAAGTTGCAAGCTAGTAAAGAATAAAGAATAAGCAGATATGCAACAAGAAGAAATAATAAGGGAAGAAATTAGAAAAAGTGAAATCATTTCTCAAATGAATATTAAAATTAAGATGCTTAAGATGAACAGGATGGGGTTTAGCTCAGTTGGTCACTTTCTGAGGACCTGGGCTCAATCTGCAGTACTGCAAACATGAGAGAAGGATGTGGTGATCCACTCTCCTGAAAAATAATCTCGAAACAATCAGTCATTGGCTGATCATGGCTGTAGACAAACACTAGATCTTTTAAATAAAAAGACAACATATAGAAGGTTTCCAAGAAACTCAAGGAACCACTGTTGGCTAAAAATTCTGTAACTAGCCAACTTGTCCTTTATGTAGTAACATTAAGGAACATGTTAAACTTTCAAGAACATAAAGAAACCTATACTCATGTTGAGGAATCTACTAGCTTATTAGCTTTCTTCTAAAAGATGAGTTTTGGAAAGTATAAGAAAAGGACAGATAGTAAACATTATACATATTTAGTTACAGATCAAAGAGTAAAACAGCATTAGTACAACATTAATATATAAATGTCTACTCTACCAAAGCATCTTGCAGCCGTAGCCCTGTGGCATCCGATCCCCTCAGATCTCGGAAGCTTAAGCAGGGTCAGGCCTGATAAGTACTTGGATAGGAGACCACCTAGGAACACCAGGTGCTATAGGCTTGGGAGACAGACCCGGCAACCCACTCCCAAAAACCAATCTGCCATTGAAAAACACCCAATGAACAGCAGAGAAGCACTGACAATAGTGTTTCACCTGTTGTATGCAGGGTTGATATGAGTCGGATACCAACTCGACGGCACCTAACAACTACAAAGCAGACATAACACAAGTTTGAGAAATAGAGAATCCTACCAGGCATGGTGGCACATGCCTGTAACCATAGCTACTTGGGAAGGCGAGGGAGGAAGATTACAAGTTCAAGGCCAGAGGCAGCCTGTGCAATTTAGCAAGACCCAATCTCAAAATAAAAAATAAAGGTAGGGATTGTGGTGTTGCTAGGTGGTGGATCACTTGCCTAGCATATATGAGGCTCTGGGTTCAACCCCTTCCCCACTAACAGGAAAAAAAATGAAAGAATGCTATTCAAAATAGCCCGGGGGTAGGGGTGGGAATACTAGGCATAAGAGTCTAATAGTAGTTTGAGGAGTTTTTGAATTGAAAATAACTTGAGCCATTAGCCATGGCACATGCCTATTATCCTAGCACTGGGGAGGCTAAGGCAGGAGGATCATAAATTCAAGGTCAAAGGCAGCCTGGGTGACTAAGTGAGATCCAGTATCAAAAAAAAAAAAAAAAAAAAAAGGACTGGGGTGCAGCTCAGTGGTGAAGCACTTGCCTAGCACACATGAGGCCCTGCATTCAAGCCCCTAGTACGTCAAAGAAATAAAAAAAATTAAAACCAAAAAGAAAAAAGAAGAATTCAATCTTCAGAAAATTGAGATTGAGTTCTCTCATTTTTTAAAAAAAGACAGACAATTATTCTGTAAGATTAGATGGTCTCTGGGCTGGGATTTAGCTCAGCTGGTAGAGTGCTGCACTGCAGTCTCTGAGGTCCCAAGTTCAATTCCCAGCACTGCAAAAATGGGAGAAGGACGTGGCAATCCACTCCTAAGGCAATCCTGAAACAGTCAGCCATTGAAAATCCTATGAGGGTCTCTATGAGTCGGATACCGACTCGACTCCACCTAACAACAACAACAACAGATGGTCTCTATACTAAATTCTAGAACAGGCAAAATTAACCAATGGTGGAAAAATAAAAATAGTGGCTGCTTCTTGGGGTGGGGATGGAGACACAGACTATGATAGGACAAAAAGACACACAATATACTTGAAAAACATAATTAATGCAAAGAGAAAAATGTACACACAAATAGAAACAATCCAGTTTATGAAATTTATAACAAAAACATATGGAGAGCTAGGTACCACGGTGGAGGGCTGTAATCCCAGCAACTCCAGAGGCTGAGCAAGAGGATCACGAGTTCGAGACCAAAGGCAGCCTCTATAATCCAGTGAAAGACAGACAGTCACAAAATAAAAAATAAAAAAGGGGCTAGGAATGCAGTTCAATGGTAGAGTACATGCCTAGAATGCATGAAGCCCTGGGCTCTATTTCCCAGGACTGGGGAAAAAATACTGAGAACAAAAAATTCTTTCGAGTAATTTCTTTTCACTTTTTTGGAGACAGGGTCTCACTATGTAGCCCAGGTGAGCCTAGAACTTGTGATCGTCCTGCCTCAGTCTCCTGAATGCTGAGATTACAGGCACAAACCACCAAGTAATTTTTGAACTCAATTCTCTGCTATATATTACAGGGGAATATACACACACACACACATATATATACACACACATGCACAAAACTGTAAAGAACTTCACTGCATCATAAAAAATAAACTGATAGGTGACTAGGGGGATGGGATAAAGCAAATACAGCAAAGTATTAATTTTAGAATCTGGTGGTAGGTATACAAATAATTCTTTCTACTTTTTTGTATGTTGGAAAAGAATTACAAAGAAATCATAAATCTACCTAGGGAGGTTTTCTGTCAGTAATATGGGTTCTATAATTATGAAGCAATTTTACATGTATTTTATACATGCTATATTTTATATATGTATATTTATACATATAATCCCAGTATATTTATACATATAGTCCCACATGTCTCCCAGCTTGTCATGCTGTGGGAGCTTGTGTTGCTGAAAGCTATGCCATCAGTATTTCAGACACAAGCAAAGCCACCCATGGTAGACAGGATTCAGCTGAGCTTCCAGACTAAGACAGACTAGGCAGAAGGGCCTGACAGCCCTCTCCCGAAACAATTAGCCATTGAAAACTATAAATACCAGAGAAGCACTATCAAAAAAGTGCCAGAAAATGAGCCCCTCAGACTGGAAGGCATTTAAGAAATGACTGGTAAGGAGCTGCCTCCTCAAAGTAGTTGTTATTGTTGTTTAGTATATTCGAGTCGGGTCCAACTCATAGTGACCCTCAGAGGATTTTCAATGGCTGATTATTTCAGGATTGCTTCAGGAGGGAATTGCCACATCCATCTATTTTTGTGGTACTGGGAATCAAACCTGGGTCCTCAGAGAGTGTGGAACAGTGCTCTACCAACTGAGCTAACCCCAAACCCCTCAAAGTAGAGTGGACCTTAATGATGGGAATGGAGTAAAGCCCCTGAGACCTCCTTTAGCTGATGAGGCATGACTCAAAATGAGAAGAAACCACAGTAAATATCCACTAATAACTGGAAAACAGAATGTACCTAACATAAATCTAGGAAAATAAGAAATTATCTAAAGGGAAGTGGAGCACATGAACATCGACATTTTAGGTATCAGTAAGCTAAAATGGATTGGTATTGGACATTTTGAATCAGATAATCATATAGTCTGGGGCTTGGGGTAGGCTCAGTTGGAATAGTACTGCTCTGTGCTCTCTGAGGCCCTGGGTTCGATGCCAAGCACCGCAAAAATGGGAGAAGGACCTGGCAATCCACTCTCAAAGGATTCCCAAAACAATCAGCCATTGAAAACCCTATGAATAGCAGAGAAGCACTGACACAGTGCAGGGCATGGCACAGGGTCAGGGAGTGTTTCGTTTGTTTATACGTTGTTGTTGTTGTTATTAGATGCCGTGAAGTTGAGTCCAACTCATAGCAACCCTATGTAAAGCAGATCAAAACACTTCTCGATTCTGTGCCAGGCACAAGATCTTATTTATTTTAAGCCCATTGTTGCAGACACTGTGTCAATCCATCTGGTGGAGAGTCTTCCTTTTTTTTGATGACCTGCCACTCTCCCAAACATGATGTCTTTCTCTAAGGATTGACATCTCCTGACTACATGCATGAAATACGTAAGACACAGTCTGGCCATTCTTGCTTCCAAGGAGCATTCTGGTTGCACTTCTTCTAGGACAGATCTGTTGGTTCTTTTGGCTGTCCATGGTATATTCAATAGACGTCTCCAGCACCACAATTCAAAAGCATCAGTTCTTTTCCTGTCTCCCTTGTTCAATGTCCAGCTTTCACAACCATATGATGCAACTGAAAATACCATGGCATGAGTCAGACGCACCTTCATCTTCAGTGTGACACCTTTGCTTTTCAATACTCTAAAGAGATCTTTTGCCACAGCTTTTCCTAGAGCAATGCGTCTTTTGATTTCTTGACTGCTGCTTCCACGGGTGTTGATTATAGAGCCAAGCAAAGCAAAATCTTGGACAACTTCAATCTTTTCTCCATTTATTGTGAAGTTGCATACTCACCCAGTTGTAAGGATTGTTGTTGATGTTTAGTCGTAACCCATATTGAAGGCTATGATCTTTCATTTTCATCAGTAAATGTTTTAAATCCTCTTCACTTTCAGCAAGCAGAGTTGTGGCATCTACATAATGCAGGTTGTTAATGAGTCTTCCTCCAATCCTGACACAGTGTTCTTCCTCATAAAGTCCAGCTTCTCGGGTTATTTGTTCAGCATACCAATTGAAGACATATGGTAAAAGTACACAGCCCTGACACACACCTTTCTCAACTTTGAACCAGGCTGTGTTTCCTTGTTCTATTCAAACAACTGCCTCCTGGTTCACGTATAGATTCCTCATGAGTACAATTAGGTGCTCTGGTATTCCCATTTTCTGAAGTGTTATCCAAAATTTATTATGATCCACACAGTCAAATGCCTTTGCATAGTCAATAAAACACAGACATCTTTCTGATATTCTCTGCTTTCGGCTAATATCCACCTGACATCAGCAATGATGTCCCTGGTTCCCCGCCCTCTTCTGAATCCTGCTTGATTTTCGAGTAATTCCCTGTCTATATACTGCTACAGTTGCTTTTGAATGATCTTTAGTAAAATCTTGCTTGCATATGATATTAATGATATTGTCTGATAGTTTCCACATTCAGTTGGATCTCCTTTTATGGGAATAGGCACAAATATGGATCTCTTCCAGTCAGTTGGCCAAGTAGCTATTTCTCAAATCTGTTGGCATAAACAGCACCTCCAGTGCTGCATCTGTTTGTTGAAACATCTCTATTAGTACTCCATCAGTTCCTGGAGTCTTATGTTTCACCAGTTCTTTCAAGGAAGCTTCCACTTCATCCTTCACTACCATTGGTTCCTCTTCATATGCAACCTCTTGGTATGGTTGGTCATCTACCAATTCTTTTTTGTATAATGACTCTGTGTATTCCTTCCATCTTCTTTTGATGTTTCCTGCATTGGTTAATAACATTTTCCCTGTAGAAGCTTTCACTACTGCCACTCGAAGCTTGAATTTTTTCCTCACTTCCTTAAGCTTGAGAAACACAGAGCTTGTTCTTCCCTTTTGGTTTTCTGCCTCCAGCTCGTTGTACATGCCATTATAATATTTGTTTTTGTCTTCTTGAGCTGCCTTTTGAAATCTTCTGTTTAGTTCCTTAACTTCATCATGTCTTCCTTTTGCTTTAGCCGCTTGACATTCAAGGGCAAGGTCCAGTGTCTCTTTTGACATGTAATTTGGTCTTTTCTGTTTTTCTTGTCTTTTTAAGAACTTTTTGCTTCCTTCTTGAATGATATCTTTTATGTCATGCCACAACTCTTCCGGTCTCCTGTCATTTGTGTCTAATGCATTAAACCAATTTTTGAGGTGGTCTCTTTACTCAGGTGGGATATACTCAAGGTCATACCGTGGCTCTCGTATACTTGTTCTAATTTTCTTCAGCTTCAGTTTGAACTTGCATATGAGAAGTTGATGGTCTGAGCCACACTCAGCACCTGGTTTTACAGAGCTTTTCCATCGTCTCTTTCCACATATGTAGTCAATTTGACTCCCGTGTGTTCCATCTGGTGAAGTCCATGTGTATAGTCTCCATTTTTGTTGGTGAAAAAATGTATTTGCAATGAAAAGGTCATTGTTCTGATAGAATCCTATCATGCGATCTCCAGCTTCGTTTCTGCCACCAAGACCATATTTTCCAACTACTGAGCCTTCTTCCTTGTTTCCAACCTTTGCATTCCAGTCACCAATGATTATTATTATGTCTTGATTGTATGTTTGATCTATTTCAGTTTGTAGAAGCTGGTAGAAATCTTCCCTTTCTTCACTTGTGGCCTTAGCGGTGGTTTGTATAAGTTGGACCCAGCTCAAGGGCAACTAACAAGAACAACAATCATATAATCTACTGTGCTTGGAATGACAACTTAAAGATTGCGTTGAACTGATCAGCAAAAAACACATCTCAAGATCTGACCTAGACTACAATGCTGTCAGTGATAGAATGATATCCATATACCTACAAAGAAGGCCAGTTAATATGACTGTTATTCAAATTTACACACCCACCACTAGGGCCACAAATGAAGAAATGGAAGATTTTTATCAGCTTCTGCCATCTTAAATTGATCAACCATACAATCAGGATGCACTGATAATTACTAGAGATTTAAATGAAAAAGTTGAAAACAAAGAAGAGGGCTCAGTAGTTGGAAAATAGTCTTGGTGACAGAAACCATACTGGAGATCACATGGTAGAATTTTGTCAGACCAATGACTTTTTCATTGCAAATGCATTTTTTTCACCAACATAAATGGCGACTATACACATGGAATTGACCAGATGGAACATACAGGAACCAGACTGACTACATTTGTGGAAAGAGATGATGGAAAAGGTTAATATCAGAAGTCAGAACAAGACCAGGTGCTGAATGTGGATCAGACCATAAATTGTTCCTATGCATGTTCAAACTGAAACTGAAGAAAATTAGAATAAGCATACAAGATCCAATGTATGACCTTAAGCTTATTTCACCTGAGTTCAGAAACCATCTCAAGAACAGATTTGATGTGTTAGACATCACTGATCAAACACCTGGAGAGTTGTGGCATGACATCAAAGATATTCATGTGGAAGGCAAAAGGTTACTAAAAAGACAGAAAAAAATCATATTACATGTCAAAACAAACTCTGAAACTTGCCCTTGACCATTGAGCAGCTAAAGCAAAAGTAAGACATGACAAAGTTAGAAAACTAACTTTGTTAGAAATTAGTTAGAAAACTAATTTCAAAGAGAAGCTTGAAAAGACAAAATCAAAAATTATAATGTAATATGGAAAGAGCTGGAGATAGAAAATCAAAAGGGAAGAAAATGTTTTTCTCAAGCTTAAAGAATTGTAGAAAAATTCAAGCCTCAAGTTACAATAGTGAAGGATTTTATGGGGAAAATATTAAACAACACAGGAAACATCAAAAGAAGATGGACAGAATGCACAGTCATTATACTGAAAAGAACTTATGAATGGTTAACCATTTCAAGAGGCTGTATAAGATCAGGAACCAATGGTACTGAAGGAAGAAGTGGAAGCTGCCTTGAAGGCACTGGCAAAACCAAGGTCTAGTAATTGTTGGAGTATCAATGGAGATGTTTCAAAAAACAGAATCAGCACTGGACATGTTCACTTGTGTATACCAAGAAGCTTGGAAAACAGCTACCTGGCCAGATGACTGGAAGAGATCTATATTTGTGCCTATTCTCCAAGACAGGGGATCCAACTGAATGCAGAAATTATCAAACAATATCAATAATATCACATGCAAGTAAAATTTTCTGAAGGATCATTCAAAAGTCACTTCAGCAATATATTGACATGAAACTGTTGCAAAATCAGAAAAGGGTGTGCAACCACAGACATCAATGCTGACATCAGATGGATGTTGGCAAAAAGCAGATAATACCAGAAAGATGTCTATGTTTTATTGACTACATGAAAGCATTTGACTGTGTGGAGCACAACAAATTATGTATAATATTGCAAAGAATGGGAATATCAGTGCACTTAAATGTACTTATGAGGAATCTGTATGTGGACCAGCAGGCAGTTAGTTGAACAGGGCAAGGAAACACTGCTTGGTTTAAAGTCAGGAAAGGAGTGTGCCAAGGCTGTATCCTTTTCACCATACTTATTCAGTCTCTATGCTGACCAAATAATCTGCGAAGCTGGACTTGAAGATGATCATGGCATGAGGATTGGAGGAAGACTCATTAACAACCTGCATTATGATATGATTTTGCTTACTGAAAGGGAAGAGGATTTGAAATATTTACTGCTGAAGATCAAAGAACACAGTCTTCAGTATGGACTGCAACTCAACATCAAGAAAACAAAAATTCTTGCAAATGGGTCAGTAAGCAACTTCATGATAAATGGAGAAAAGATTGAGGGGGTCCCAGATTTTGCTTTACATGGTTCTACAATCAACACCCATGAAAGCAGCAGTCAAGAAATCAAAAGACACAATGCATGGGGGAAAGCTCTTGCAAAATACTTCTTTAAAGTGTTGAAAAGTAAAGATGTTACAGTGAAGACAAAGGTGCTCCTGAATCATGCCATGTTATTTTCAGTAGCATCACATGCTTATGAAATCTGGATGTTGAATAAAGTGAGATAGAAGAAGAATTGATGCATTTGAATTATGGTGCTGGAGATGAATATTGAATATAACATGGACTGCCAAAAGAACCAACAGATCTGTCCTAGAAATAGTGCAAGCAGAGTGTTCTTAGAAGTCAGGATGGCTAGACTGCATCTTAGGTATTTTGGACATGTTGCTAGGAGGGACCAATCCCTAGAGAAGGACATCATGTTTGGGAAAATGGGAGGTCAACCAAAAAAAGGAAGACCCTCATCTAGATGGATTGACATGGTGGCTGCAACAATGGGCTTAAACATAAAAAAGATCGTGTGTATGGCAGTACTGGGGAGTGTATCATTCTGTTGTACATAGGGCTATGAGTGGGACCTGATTTGGGGACACTTAACAACAATATTTGTACATAGTATGTTTTATACAAAGTATAAAATGAGGAACTATATTACTGTTATTGGGAATTAAGATTTTCAGTGTAAAAGAGACACATAAAATAATTCAAGTAAGCAAGAGCTTATAGATATCAATATAAACTCATGATTAAAGTCTCTTTCATAGGTATGTTCACTGAAAAGGCCTAGAATCAGTGGAATCCAAGTAAACAAGGAGCATACCTAGCACCCAGACCTCACTTTCAAAATACATGCTCTATTATAGAACCAGGACTCACAGAAATGGCCAACTCAAGTGCTGGAGGAAGGAAAATACAAGGCAAGCCTGAGTCATTTTCCAGTATCAGAAAGCAATGAAGTTTTTAAAAACCAATAGAGCCATGTCAAAAGAACAATGAAGTCAATTTGATGGAATACCCCCTGAATAAATCCAGGACAACTTTACTATCAGAAAAATTATAATAATATACAGAGTAAATAAAAATCCCAGAATACATGGATAGAGAAAAGAAAAAAATGTCATTCTTTACAGAAGAATATCAGCTAGTAAGTGCAGGATGAATATTAGAATTAAATAATCACTGCTTACAAATCTCACTACACTATAACAACTGAGTTAGTTAAGGATCATAAATGGATGATGAAACCATTAAGTTAAAAGTTGTTGGACAGCAGAATATTCACCTAGTCCCAATACTTCAACATTACTAACAAGACAGAAACCTAGCAACTGCCATCAAACTCAGTGTCACTTAGAGTAGCTATCACATTGCATCAATCAGAACCACACAGCACCCAGCCTTATCTAGAAAAATTCTTGCAAAAAAATGTTTAACCTGAGTCTGTTCAAGCTGTTAGACTCAACTTCTAATTATAGCAAAAACGAAGAATATGAAAAAAGGCTCAGTGATGTCATAAGGAAATAATTAGACAAATGGGGAATGCAGAATATCTTCAAATAATTTGGTAGTTGTTGTTGTTAGGTGCTGTAGAGTTGGTATCTGACTCATAGTGACCCTCATAGTGACCACTCATGGCTGAGTGCTTCGGGATTGCCTTGGGAGTAGATTGCCAGGCCCTTCTCCCATTTTTGCGGTACTGGGAATTGAACTAGGGACCTCAGAGACTGCAACGCAGCACTCTACCCACTGAGCTAAATCCCAGCCCAATTTGGTAGTTAAAAGAAACCAAAGAGATATAGCCAAGCATATTGCATGAATCCTGACTAAATTTTGGAAATTCTGATTGGGGAAAAAAAACTACAAAGGATTTTTTTAAACAACTGGAAATCGTTGAATATAGGATGAATAGTAAATATAAAATTATTTTGATTATGTAGAAGAATGTTCTTGCTTTTAGAGGATACATGCCAGACTATTAAGGCATGCAACTTATTTTCAAATGGTTTAATAAGAAGAAAGAAATGTGTACGTATGGGTGTGGAAAAAGGAAGAATCAACATATATGGCAACTATTAACTGGCCAATCTAGGTGGAAAATACAAAATGTTCATTGTACTATTCTTACATTTTCATCTATGAAAAATTTCATAATAAAAAGGTGTTTAAAAATGAACAAAATAGGGGATAAATAACAAGCTGGAAAATGGTAAGTTAAGACGCTTGGGCCAACAAAAGACAGTAGCAACCTAAGAACATGAAAAGAAGTGACAAAATAAGAGTATCTACTATCTAATCGGGGCTGGGATTTAGCTCAGTTGGTAGAGCGCTGCGCTGCAGTCTCTGAGGTCCAGAGTTCAATTCCCAGCACCGCAAAAATGGGAAAAGGGCCTGGCAATCCACTCCCAAGGCAATCCTGAAACAGCCATTGAAAACCCTATGAGGGTCGCTATGAGTCGGATACCGACTCGATGACACCTAACAACAACAACAACAACTATCTAATCAATCGGCTGGGATTTAGCTCAGTTGGTAGAGCACTGAGCTGCAGTCTCTGAGGTCCGGAGTTCAATTCCCATCACCACAAAAATGAGAGAAGGGCCTGGCAATCCACTCCCAAGGCAATCCCGAAACAGCCATTGAAAACCCTATGAGGGTAGCTATGAGTCGGATCCGATTCCATGGTACCTAACAACAACAACAACACTATCTAATCAACTATTACTAATTCTAAGTCCTAAGTGCTCACTGTGCACATAGAAAGGAGATAGGGCAAATCTATTTATTGAGCACATGTTAAATTAAAAGTATACAGTTCTGTTAGATATTCTTGGGTATACAAAAAAGAAACAGGAAGAGAACCAACATTAATTGAGATGTCTCTAGGCTCCAGGCACTAATCCTCACAGTAAGCCTATCAAGTGAGTGGTGATATCACTTCTATGTCTGCAGCCATAGCATCCTAGCATCTGATCTTGCCTGATCTCAGAAGCTAAGCAGGGTTGGCCTGGTTAGTCCATGGACAGGAGACCCCCTGGGATACCAGGTGCTGCAGACTCTGGAGAAGGACTTGGCATCCCACTCCCAAACCAATCCCAAAACAATCCACAGTTGAAAACCCTATGAATAGCAGAGAAGCACTGACAATGTGCCGGACATGGCACAGTGTCAGAGAGTGTTTTAGGGTTACTATGAGTTGGATCTGACTTGAAGGCACCTAACAAGAACAACAGTCATCTGTATTTCACCAATAAGAACCAGGCATCCCTATTTCCAAAAAGTCATAATCTAATTCAAGATATATTTATAAGTAGCTCTTAGAATGTTGTAAGTTATAACGAGCTGTTCACCGTTCAGATGCTACTAGGACTAGGAAGTAATTAATTTTTGAGTCCTTACCATGGGCATAAAAGAAGAAATGGTCACTTTCTGAATTGAATTCCTTGATAGAATTATTAAGGAAACTTTGGGGCTGCAATTAATGTTTCAGAACACAAGAGTTTTACCAAGTGGGATTGGAAGATAGGGCACCTCAGTATAAGGACAGGGTGTGGACATTTGAAAATTCAACAACTGTTTTGGAATACAGATCAAGCATTTGTTGGTAATAAATTTGTAAGGTAGAAACTGAGAAATAAGACAATGAAAGTAATTTGGAATTAGACCACAAAGACCCTGAAATGTTCAAAGGAATTTTAGTAAATGGAAACCATTAGCTGTTTTTTTGAGAAGTAGATTGATAGAACAGTCTTTCCTTTTTAGACACTTCAAGCTATAGTATGCAGATAATAGGTAAGATAGTCTAGTTGGTGAGGAAACTGACAGACTGCTGTAAATAAACCATTCTACAATGTAAACTGAGGCAGGAAGGCAATAAATGCCTTTCATCTAACTACTTACTGTCAACCAAATCTAGAAAAATTTCTATATCCACTTTTTTGGATCAATTTGACTCCACTGTGAATTATACATGAATTTGTGTATCTTCTGCTTATTCAGGCATATAAAATAGGCAGTATGCTGGAAGGTGTTTCATAGCTCAATACAATTTAGAGCAATGTTTTTGATGGATTATTAGAACATTAATGGTAATGAACAGTTATCAAAGTTCTCAGAATGATATGTGATAAAAGAAAAAAAAAATCATCAACTTCCCAAATGGAATTCTTCACTTAAACTACAGTGACTATGTTTTCAATTTTTCCAAGGACAGTACAAAACCAGCACAATTTTTCCAAGGACGGTACAAAACCAGTATATAGAAGTTTTAAGTCAATGCACACAGTGGTGTCTTGGAACATCAGTGCTTCTTTCCTAGAACTACAGTTTTAAAGAGTTGTAAAATAAAATAAGGTTACTTGATTGCTTTACTAAACTCATCAGCTTGAGAAATAACTGAAAATTGTCAACAGAATGGTTGTTTATGATAGAGAACACTTTTGAGTGAAGATCTATTAGATAAGCCCTAAAGAAAGTCATGCACTAGTTTTGACTTCCTCATTTCTCTAAGCAAAATCATTTCAGGGCCAGGCATGGTGGTGCACACCTGTAATCTGTACTCCTAGCACTTGAGAGACAAGGACAGGCAGATTGTGAGTTCAAGGTCAGCATAGGCTACATAGTGGGACCCTATCTCAAAACACACACACACACAAAAAAAAAAAAAAAAAGAAGAAGAAGAAGAAAGAAAGAAAGAAACCAAAGGAGCTATGATCCCTTCTGTCTGCCTATTCTTAAATATTTGCCCTAAAAATTGGTTATTTCAGTTATTTTTTTCTCACTGCCCTTTTAACACTCTGGTGTTAAACTCTGATGTAAACCAGACAATCTCCCCACAAATACTCATTTTTATCATGCTTCTGTCTTGCATAAAATAAAGTGATAAAGGTTAAGTAATAAATAGATAAATGTTAAGCCCTGTAATATTACGCTCACCAAGGCAGCTTTGAGTGGTAGAAAGGACATGGGTGTTTTTTTTTTGAGGAGGAGGGAGTACACAGAACTTTATTTCATTTGAGCTCCTGTCCTAGGCACATGGGAACTATATGTCCTCGAGAAACTTAATCTATTGCTCTAAATCTCAAGTTTCCAAATCTTTGATGAATATTTTTATGCTTTTCTCAGTTTTTAATGTGATATTTTGAACATCTCAGCATAATGCCTGGCACCTAAAAAGGCTATCAGTTAATACCAATACATTTCCTAATATGCTACACTTTCTCAAATTTTGCTTCCTCCTTCCTCTTCATCTTTGGCTTGATCATCAGTCTCAACCAAATATATCTCTTCACTGATTTCGAATAGTTCATGGTGATCTTTTACCCTCATCTTTCATTTGCTATTTCTTTTTCTTGGAATGCTACTTTCTTCCCACTCATCTAACCAAACTCTCTCCATCCTTCATGACTTACAAAATCCAGACCAATTCTTTCAGTAGACATTCCTCAGTTCCACCATTTCATATTGATTTGATTCTTCTTTTTATTAGAAATTTTTAATGTACATCATAATGTGATTCATTTTGACATGCTTTTCATTGTGACAATTTTCATATATGCAATTTGATAAGCATTATTCATATAGGTTACCCCTTACCCTCCTCTATGTTTCCCCCCTCCCCCCTTCCTATCTAAGTTTCCCATCCAAGTCTTCTCTATCTTTTACTATATAGTATTTT
>VMDO01027541.1:0-25119 GCA_007922755.1 Pedetes capensis | reverse complement strand
GGGCGGGGACTAAGAATCCTCTTTTCTTTATTGGTCTTTGCACCAGCTCCACTTCCTGAGGGCAGGCGCGCTCTGCTCCTCTGAACGTTGTGCGAGAGCTTTCTAATCATGCCCAGAATCACAGTGTCTGTTGATGAGGTGTTATATTTTAATTAATACAGTCCATAAGCTCATTTTCTTCTTTTTGGCAATTGCATTTCATCAGTGGCTTCTATTATGAACACAAATTTTGTTCCTGTGTTCTGCAGCAAAGCAGTATTTGTTCCACTTTTTATTTCTAACATGTTTTGTACCATAAACAAGATGTCATATTTCTCTATTAAATTTCAACTTGTCATATTTTGCCTATCCTTTTATCCCTGAGAGCCCTGATTGAATCAACCAGTGCATTACTATCTTGTTGAGCTTTTAAAAACTCAGCAAAGTGAGGACCATGCCTTTAAATTTTAATCCAGGTTCCTCTGCTTGTCTGTAGAAACTACTTTTAAGATTGACATCTGCCACATAATCACCTTACTCATTTTTATGGTTGCAAAGCCAACTACAGTTCACCTAATACTGGCTCTCAGCTTAGGTACATCTTTTGTTTTTAAAATACCATAAAAGGCCACTTCACATAAGATGTTGATCTAGCAATATGTAATGCCTGCAGCATTTCTGTAACCTGGCAGTTTAGAAATCTCGTTAAAATGAAAGAGGTTAGTGTGATATGACTTGTTTTGGATTGTTGTGATATTCTTTCCTTATCTACATACTCTTGAAATGCCAGGTACAAAAGTTAACAGTTACATCATATGCCTACTCCCACCCTGCCTTCAAACACACAGCCACACCCTATGCATCTAGCTGTTCTTATCTCTCCCATTCTTCACCCTCACTGGAGACCATCAGTAGAGATTTGGTGATTTCATTCCCAATTTCCTCCATGAGGGGGTATATAATTCATTTTGGCTATAAGATACCAATTCATTTAGTTTTACTTGGGACTATTACACACAGTTACACAGACACACACTTACTCCAGGATTTTACTTGTATTTCAATTCTCTCCTATAAATGATGGGCTAGAATTTAGCTCAGTTGGTAGAGCACTGCTCTGCAGTCTCTGAGGTCCCAAATTCGAGTCCCAGCACCACAAAAAATGGGAGAAGGATGTGGCAATCCACTCCTGACCAACACAACTCAACAACCGCTTATAAAGGATTGTTTTATTCTCTTTGTAGGAAGGGAGAAAGTTTTCTCTTTACCTTTCTAAGTTCTTAGCTCTGATACTTGTAACAAAAGGCAGATCAGCAAGGAAAAACAAATAAAAGTTTATTAACATGTATATGTTAACATGGAAGATACCCAGGAACAGGGATAAGTCTCAAAGAGGTAGCTTAGGACTTCAGCTTATATAGTATTAAAAAAAAGAAAAGAAAAGAAAAGAAAAACAGAGAAAGAAGTGTGTGGAGGAGGCAAGTTAGGGGAAGGTGGCCAGAAAAAAGGATCATAAAGAAGAGTGACATCTGTTCTGCAGGTTTAAGCCCGTGTGTTCTCCATTGATAAGAGCCATGTGATTTAATTTTTCTTCCTGGTACAGAAAGGCAGAAACTCTTATAAATGAAGATGTGTCCCTTACAAAAGGATAGCTTCCACTCTGTTTTGAAACTTCTCCCATATTTGCTGTTTCTTAAAATAACTAGCCAAAACAACCCTTATGAGCCAGGTGCAGTGGTGTCAGCCTGCAATCCTAGTGACTCAGGAGGCAGAGGCAGGAGGATTGTCAGTTTAGGGCAAGAGAAAGCCAGCATAACTTAGTGAGACTTTATGTCAAGATAAAAATAAATTAAAAAGAGGCTGAGGTGCAGCTCAGTAGTAGACCATTTGCAGAATATGCCTGAGACTCTGGGTTCAGTCCATCACAAAAACAAAAATAAAATAAACAAATAAATAACTCTTATGCCAAAGGAGCATATTTTGGGGTCACATATTCTGATATCCACCATCTTCAGTCTCAAAGTTTCTTCAACAATGAAGTTAACACCAAGATAGCAAGATCTAATTTCCCTTTGTCATCAATCAGATCACTTCTAACAATGAGACAATTCTATCTTTGTTATTTTTGTTGATACCAAGCAAAGGCCTTTGGGCTGGAATATGCAGAGAAACCAGAGATAAGGAACCAGATTTTGCCAAAACGGAGATTTTTTATTCTGATGTCAACCAGAAAGAAGACTAGGAACTAGGAGGCTCAGTTCTGCCTTTTCCATCAATTGGTATCAGAATTTATAGGCCGGGAAGGGGAGAAGCTGTTTACTGATTGGATGGAGTAAAGGGGAAGTTTCTGGGTTCTTTTGCCACAGCCTGGGGTTGTCCTACCTCTTCACAGGTTGTATATGCATGGTGTAGGGTCAGGGGGGTGGGGCTTGTTTATTCCATTTCGTTTTCGTTTCTGGCAGTGTTGCGATTTGCAAGGGGGATCTTGAGCTTGAGACATCAAAAGGTCATCGATTGGAAGGCTTGGCTTCAGTACTTGTCTTTCCTTAAACAGCTAATTTCAGAGGGTCCTTCAGTAGATCTAGAGGTTTTCCTAAAAGCCTACTTAAACACTTTGTTATTGAAGGAATTTTTGTCCTTGTGTATCGAGGACTTAACCAATTTCACTATTCAAATATCATTTGTTAAACATTTTTTTCTGAAAACATTTTTCTTTCACTAGTCACAATTGTTTTATTTTGGATACTCCTTCTCCTGCCTCTCTTCCTCTGTCTCTCTCTCCTGTAGCGTGGAAGCTCTCTTTTCCTCAGTCTGGGTCTGTCCTCACAGTTCTCTTCACCTTCCACCTGCCTTCTTGGACCATCTGTTATGCCCTCTCATTTGTGCCTCTTTCCAGCCCCCCTTGGGCATATGTGTGCCTACTCACTCACGTGCACAACCTGGAGAACCAGAACCCAAGTAGTGCACCTGATCTCTAAACAGTCGTAATACAAAGGCATCACCTTTTCCTAGGATGTCAGATGAATCCCTCTCCTCTCAAACTCTACTGATGGGCCTGATTTCCTCTGTCACGTAGTTTTCTAAACTGACAAATTCTAACCCTTCCATCATTCAAACAGCACAATTCTACATAAATAAACTTCGGTAATTAAGTGAAATTGACACTGCTGGGTAATCCCTTTGGTTCCATTGCTTTCGTTGTGTGTAGATGATTCCTTTGTGTTAATGTCAGAATTAATTGCGAGTTATGGAAGAAAACAGAGAATAAAAACTAGGAAACTCATTAATTAAAGTCATGTTTACATTCTTACTGTCAATTTTATTTGAACTGAATTCTCCTAAGTTTAACATGCTTCTTACAGATTCTTATCAAAAAGCTAATGTGTTCCAACTTTTGACTAAATGTGACCAAAAAAACTTGCATCTCTAACAGATGATTTAACTGAGTAAATCACAAAGAGAAATATATTTTAAGTGCTCAACAAGTTCATAGAATAATAGTGCTTTTTAAATTTATCAGTATTTTCACACTAGGAGAGGTAGTCACAAGGTTTTATTTAATGAAATATCACATCCACAAAACAAAACTCATTACAACTGGGTCAGTAGGCAACTTCATGATAAATGGAGAAATGATTGAGGTTGTCCAAGATTTTGCTTTACCTGGTTCTACAATCAGCACCCTTGGAAGCAGCAGTGAGGAAATCAAAAGACAGTGCATTAGGAAAAGCTGCAGCAAAAGACCTCTGTAGAGTATGGAAAAGTAAAGATACCACATTGAAGACGAAGGTGAGCCTGACTCATGCCATGGTATTTTCAGTTGCGTCTTATGGTTGTGAAAGCTGGACATTGAAAAAAGGAAACAAAAGAAGTGATGCGTTTGAATTATGGTGCTGGAGATGAATATTGAATATACCATGGACAGCCAAAAGAACCAACAGATCTGTCCTAGAGGAAGTGCAACCAGAGTGCTCCTTGGAAGCAAGGATGACTAGACTACATCTTACCTATTTTGGACATGTGGTCAGGAGGGACCAATTGCTAGAGAACAACATCATGTTTGGGAGAGTGGCAGGTCAACAAGAAAAAGGAAAACCCTCAACTAGATGGATTGACACAGTGTCTGCAACAATGGGCTTAAACATAAATAAGATTGTGTGCCTGGCACAGAATTGGGGAGTGTTTTGTTCTGCTGTATGTAGGGTCACTCTGAGATGGACACAATTTGACAGCACCTAACAACATAAAATAACAATAGTTATATTAACAACAGAACAAGATTTATGTAATGAATTTGTGATTGATATTCTGTTCTACCTATGTTAATCATGGTCCTTAATATTATGTTTTTATGACCTATGGTAGAGTATAATGATTTAAAATGTCGGCTGATTGTTATAAATATATCCTTGTATATGATGTCTTATGTACCGAATCTAAGAATAGAATATGCATAAATCACCACAGAAAGGAATTCTTCACAAATAAATTTTACCTTTGAGTTGCTCTAGGTAATGCAGGCTAGTAGCCTGTCCTAGAAATCATGGATACAGGTTCATGGGTAGATAAGGAGCTTGGGCTAGAATTGCTATCAACACACTGCTTCTTTCTTCCAGAATGTCTCACTACTAAAAAAAATCAAATACGTAACCAATATGCCCAATTATGAAGCTGACTTGCATTTTGATCTTGTTGCAATATGATGCCAACTGGCAGTCACAAATAGTTCAAGAACTAGCAATGGTCTACAAAACACACTTGTAAATAGCATTTCACTAGAATATTTACTAAAATATTTTAAATTCACTACTGAAAAATTTTGCTTCTTAAATAATTCAATCTATAAGTGAATATGTGTTGAGTGGTGGCAATAATTAAGCAATGGAATATGATACATTTCCCTGTCTTTAGATCTACATCATTAGAAAATATGAATTATATTATTGCAATGCTGGGTGTGCTAATAATTATCATGTAGGTACTGTTGCCAGATATAGCAAATTAAAACATAAGGCACCCTATTAAATTTGGATTTCAGTAAACCAATAAATATTAATGGCCATAGGCAAACCTATACATAGAATTATGAATTAACTCATCAGAATTGCCTTATTGCAATATCATTGTAGGTCATAGGTGGCCGAGGACCACAAAAATACCTTCTTTTCCCCAAAATCTCTGACTTTAGTTTCCTGGATTGATAAGAAAGGCTAATTATTTGATGTTAAAAGTTGAAAATGATGGGTAAATTTTGAAAATTTTTATAAGGAAGAATTTGCTTTTTAAAATCCATTAATCTTGATATGGCAAGTAACTAAAAAGATTCCTTATCAATGTTATTCAATAATGAAATGACAAAGCTGATAGAGAGTTAAAGCAAACACAGTTTTATTGCATAATGAGTTTAAGGCACATTATTAATAACCATTTTACCTACATTAATTACAAAGGCTTTATTTCTTCTACTGGGTTTCAAAAAAGATAATAGGCTTTAAGATTTTTCTCTCAACTAAAAAAATTCATTGAATGAAATATAGAACATAGACACTTGAGCATGATTTAAACTAATGGCATGAGCCAATCGTAATTAAGAGTAAGTAGAAATAAGATGGGGGCTGGGATTCAGCTCAGTTGGTAGGGTGCTGCTCTGCTCTTAAGCCCTTGAGTTCAATTCCCAGTACCACAAAAATGGGAGAAGGACCTGGCAGCCCACTCTAGAAACAATCCAAAAACAATCAGCCATTGAAAACCCCATGAGTAGCAGAGAAACAATGGCAGAGTGCTGGGCATGGCACAGTGTGGGGATCTATTTTGTTCTGTTGTACGTAAGGTTGCTATGAGTCAGAACTGACTTGATGACACCTAACAACAACAGAGGGCTGGGATTTAGCTCAGTTGGTAGAGCGCTGCGCTGCAGTCTCTGAGGTCCTGAGTTCGATTCCCAACACCGCAAAAATGGGAGAAGGGCCTGGCAATCCACTCCCAAGGCAATCCCGAAACAGCCATTTGAAAACCCTATGAGGGTTGCTATGAGTCGGATACCGACTCGATGGCACCTAACAACAACAACAGAAATAAGATGAGACCATTTTAGTTAAATTATTTATATTTATTTACTTTAAAACATTTATTACACATTAGGCCATTTCACGTGTATAGTTTTATGTAAAACTCCAAATGCTGCACAGGATGCCAATGGCCTTTTCTAGTATTGAAAGTGCACGCTTTGGGTCAGGCTGCCTTCACACAATCTTTCCCTGGGCTAGAGCACAAGTTGGGTTGGGCTTACTACAGGCATGGGCCAATGGTCTTCTTCTCCTTCTTCATGTCCCTAGCTTTTCCCATGATATCCCTTAATACATCCTGCATGCATGGTCTCCATATTTCTGTACATGTTCATAATTAAAATTAGTCTTTAAGTCTACTCCTAGAAAGAAGTTCTCATTGCAATTGTATAGAATAGGAATCTGGGGCTAACTGACTAGTCTTTGTATCATCAGGAAAAATGAAAGCCCGGAATAACTAACGTTATTAAAACAACAATACAAAACACTACAGACTGTGTTTCCTTTTTATTTTAAACACTTTTTATTATAGCAAAATGTACTTGGTGAATTATTAATAAGTGAACATATTCCTATAACCTCATTCACATCAAGAATAAAATAAGCCAGGTGTCAAGGTGTACTCCCATAATCTTGACACTCAGGAGGCTGAGGCAGGAGAGTTGTGAGTTTGCTTGCCAGCCTGGGCTACATGGTGAGACCTTGTTGAAGGAAAGAAAGAAAGGAAGGAAAGAAGAAAGAAAAGGCAGAAAGAAAAGAAAGAGAAAGAAAGAAATGAAGAAAGAAAGGAAAGAAAGAAAGAGAAAGAAAGAAAAGAAAGAAAAGGAAGGAAGGAAGGAAGGAAAAAGAGAATAATGAGGATGGCAAAGTTCCCCTATGTACCTCTTGATATCTATTCATTTAGCCTCTCTAAAAATAGCCATGTCTGATATAACTCCATAGTTTAGTTGTTGCTGGTTTTGAATATTTTTATAAATGGAATCATATTTTATATTTTTGTTATAGTTAATACAGTGTGCTATAATAGAATACCATGGTTGGGATTTAACTCAGTCGGTAGAGCACTGTGCTGCAGTCTCTGAGGTCCTGAGTTCAATTCCCAGCACCACAAAAATGGGAGAAGGACCTGGCAATCCACTCCCAAGGCAATTTCGAAACAGTCAGCCATTGAAAACCCTATGAGGGTCGCTATGAGTCAGATACTGACTTGAAGGCACCTAACAACAACAACAATAATAGAATACCATAGGATGGGTGGCTTATAAACAGGAGAAATTTTATTTCTTACAGTTTGGGAGCCTGGAAGTCCATTATCAAGATGTTGACAGATTCAGTGTCTGGGGAGAGCCTGCTTCCTGATTCATCCATGACACCTGCTGGCTGTGTACTGACATAGTGTAAGGGGCAGGACACAGCTCTGCCCTATCCCAGGGCTGCTGGGGACTAATCCCAGGACCTCATGCATACTAGGCAAGCACTCTACCACTGAGACATATGCCCACACCGTGGGACTCCTTCATAAGGGCACTAATTCCATTCGTGAAGGCTCCACCTCCATGACCTAATCACATCCCAAAGGCCCCATCTTCAAACACCATTATCTTGAGGGTGAGGATTTCAGCATATGAATGGAGGTCATAAATATTCATTTACTGCCTGTAGCCTTAATTTGTTCATTTTAACTGCTGTGTAGTTCCTGTAGTAGAAGTAGAGCTGTTATACTGTTACTAGCTTTTAGCTACTGTATACAATATGGTCATGAACATTTTTTATCTATCTTTTGAGGTAAAAATTTACACACTAATATTGATTTCATATTTAGGACTCTAACTGTAGGACAATGAGGTGGAGGGGTTAAGGTCCTACAAGAAAATACAAGGCACAAACTGGGACACTTCATGTTTTCTTTCTTTTTCATTTCCATCTATGTTTTAGAATGTGTTTGTCAAAAACAAAAATCTTTGATGGCTGTATTAGTTACTTTTAAATAGAGTTGACCAAAACCTACAAGAACAATCTAAAGGAGAAAAGATTTATTTTGACTCACAGTTTCAGAGATTCAGTCCATGGTCATTTGCTCCATGTTTCTGGGTCCACTGTGAAGCAGAGAGTCATTCCAGTGGGAATGTGCAGGAGTCTTCACCTTGTGGTGTACAGGAAGCAGAGAGGGAAGAAGAGACCCAGCACCAGGTATAGCCTTCAAAGGTGTGACCCAAGTGACCTACTATCTCCAATCAGGCCCCATTTCCTAAGGTTTCTACCAGTCCAAAGATGCTGCCATCAGCTAGGGGCCATGCACTCACACATAAGCCTCTGGGGGACCATTTACAATAGTATTATGACTAGAATAGCATCAATCTATAGATTAATTGGTGGGGTTAATCTTTTTGTAATATTTAGTTATCCAATTGATGAATATGGATTATCTATTTATCAAATGATGCTTCTAAGTTTTGTCTGTAGAAATCTCGCATGTTATTACTTGGAGTTATGCCTGGTAATTTACAGTTTTTTGATACTTAAAAATTTCTGCTTTCTAATTGATTCTGTTTGGCTTATTACAACTCAGTTACTATTTGTATATTGACCTTTTATGCAAAACTCTTGCTTAACTTCTGTATCAATAATAGTTCAAGCTGGGTGTGGTGTCATATGCCTAAAATCCCAGCACTTGGAAGGGCAAGGTAGGAGGATCTCAAAAAGCTAGCTTGAGCTATACAGTAAGTTCCAGGTCAGTGGGCACTGCATATTAAGAACCTGTCTCAACAAAAACCAAAACATATACTAGATTACTTATGAATTCTTTTGGAATTGCCATACACATACGTATTTGGCCTGCAGAAAATGACAGTTACATGTCTTAGTTTATATGTCTTATGCATATTTTTTTACTTCTAACCTTGTACTTGAGGAATATATCTGTTAAATAAAAATTATAAGAGACTGATGTTTTAGGTTAAGCATCTACACTAAGTCTCAATAAGCTAGTACAAAAATCAACATAGAATAATTTAAGCCAAAATTACATTACCAAACTGAAAGGAATTTGTTATCTGACCTGAGAAGTAAGCATCAGAGAGAGAGCAGTCAAGTTTCCCAAGTTTCAGTAAGCATGATAATGAAGGTCCTTTTGCTTTAATCATAAAAAATAAAGTAACCCAAAGTAATCTTATGTTAACTAGTGAATTATCTTTCTGTATTCTGTTTACCTGTTTCTACTATCATGATTTGAATATAGAATGTCCCCCAAAGTTCAAGAACTTTTAGTCCCAGCTAGTGGCGCTGTCCTGAGAAGTTGTGAAACTTGGGGAAGAGATTCCTGCTTTGTAGAAGTACCTCCTTGGGAGTGGGCTTTTGGCAGAAGTAGCTCCCTGGGAACCGGCCTTTAGAGGTTTGACCCCAGACCTACAGCGCAGGTGGCTCTCTGTCCCTGGTCCTCCATGCCATAAGGTAGTCTGACACAGGCCCTGCTGCCACTACTGGCATGCCTGACCTGCTGCTATTATGGTCTGATCTGCTAACTGTAAGCCCTCAATAAATCTCTTTTCTGCATAAGTTGGTTTTGGTTGGCTTTTTTGCCACAGAGAGGATGCTGACTAATGCACCTGCCTTAGAAGGAAAGAAACTTTTTTGTTGTTGTTGTTGTTTTGTTGTTATTTTGTCTTTATACTTGTTTTAAGAGAGGATCTCACTATATACCATGGGCTGACCCTAAATTCATGACCCTCCCGCCTCAGCCTCTCCAGTGCTGGGATTCCAGGTGTGCGCCATCACACCTGGTTAGGGAAGTGACTTTGAAATGGCTAATTCACTCTTTGTTGTTCATTTTGGCTTCCTTCCCCCTCTTTGTCTATAAAACCAATCTGCTCTGCCCAGCTCATTGGCAAACTTAGCCCATTTTATGGAATGAAGTATTGCCTAACTCTGGAATCACAAAGCCAACTAAGAGTTTTCAACTAAGTTGTGATAATTTTTTCTTTTGACACATCTTCCATGGTTGTGATATGCTATTCCTTCTATATTAAAATATATTCATTTTGTTAACATTTTCATTAGGACTTTTCCATATAGTTTTTAGAAGAGTTGGCCTAGATCTAGACACTCTTAACATTTCAGAAATTCATATCAAGTTTATGTTGAGCTCATACTATGTTGAGAAATGAGACTTTCATATTCTAATTTCTAGATAAGATTGGATAAGCCTGGATTTGGTACATATATATTTGGTATTTAGTGTGTGTGTGTGTGTGTGTGTGTGTGTGTGTGTGTATATGTATATGTGTATATATATGTATGTATATGTGTATATATATGTGTGTGTGTGTATATATATATATATATATATATATATATATATATACCTTTATAATTCCCTTGCTTCTGTCTTTAGCTTTAATGTGGAGTGTTTTGTACTTGTTTTATTTTGTTTTTTTGTTTTAGTAGATTTTAAGATGTAAGTTAGGCCATTGATGGCCTTTTTCTTTCTAGTTTATGCATTTAAAGCCACTTTTTTCTCTCCAAACAAAGATTTAGCTATATCTATCAAGTTTCAGTATCTTATTTTCATTATAATTCCCTTCAAACTATTTTTTAATTTCAATTGTCATGTTTTTGATCTGTGAATTCTTTAAAACTGCTGTGATTTACCTTCCAAAACAAGATTTTCTTATCAGCTTCTTGTCATTAATTTTTTCTTATTAATTTTATTATTTTCAATATGCTCAGGGACTTTACATTTTACAGGGATTTTGTATGATGCAAAGCTTTAAAATTTGATGAAGCTTGCTTTATGACTCAGCATCTGGTGAACTTCAGTAAACGTCTCACTTTCCATTGAGAAAATGTTTCCTTTATAGTAACTGTGTATAGTCGTCTATTTAAGTCAATTAGGTCAAGTTGGTTAATGGTGTACTTCAAATCTGTTATGTACATATTGATTTTTTTTCTGCTTGTTCTAGTATACACTAAGAGATATATGCTGAAATTTCCCATTGTAATTGTTGGGTTGTTTTTTGTCTATTTGTTTTCATTCTGTGAATATTTACTGAACATATTTTGAGGGTATTATAGGAGCCCACAAATTTAGAGTTTCCTTTTGCTTTTCTAATGATTCGATCATTTTACCACTATGATAGTCCCCTCTTTTTCTCTGGTAGTGCTTCCTGTTTTAGTATTTCCTTCATTTCAAATTAATTATAGTCATTCCAGTTTTCTTTCTTTCTCCTTGCTTTTTCTTTCATCTCTGGGTATCCTACCAGAATTTAGAATGGGGTTTTCTGTGTATTTTTAAGTAGCATAGTTAATGTCAGTTCATCCTTCTCTCTGGGGCTTTCTTTCATCTCTCTCTGAATTTTTTTTTTGGAAGTCCAAGCCCATGGATGATCTTTGTCTCATCAGTATTCATGAATGGAAGAAAACTCCACTCCTGTCTAATTTTTGACTAATCTCTCTGGCCACCCACACAGCTTCAGATTTTATCAATTGTCTTGTAGGCGCAAGTGACCAACCAAGTCTCCCTTTTTGTTATTCGATATCTTAGAACTGCCAAAGCTCTGCTGGTTTCTCTGCCTTCTGCAGCAGCCCTGGCAGAGGAAGGTCAGATGCCCTGCCAGCTCTGATCTTGCTCAGAATCAGTAAGCGAAACCAAGGAAAAGCATCAACGATCCTCAGCTCCCCTCTGAAAGTTTCTTCTTTTTGTGGAATTTTGTGATTCAGGATTCTTTTATTTTCCCCTTTACTGGTAAATGATGGTGGGGTACAGCGTAATATAGCATTTGCTTTTTCTATTATGCAACTATTACATCACTTTTGGTTACACTTTCATCAACTTACAAGGTTTATGGAAACTTTTGACTAATATGTGTCCTTCAGGATTCTTATGGAAGTGGCTTTTAAAATAATATGATTTTTTTCATGTAATGTGTTGTTCTTATTGGGGTGTTGTTGTTGTTGTTGTTAGGTGCCCTCGAGTCGGTATCCGACTCATAGCGACCCTCTGTACAACAGGGGAAACACTATTGTCAGTGCTTCTCTGCTGTTCATAGGGTTTTCAATGGCAGATTGATTTTTGGGAGGGGGTTGCCAGGTCCTTCTCCCAAGCCGACAGCTTCTGGTGTTCCCAGGTGGTCTCCCATCCAGGTACTAACCAGGCCCGACCCTGCTTAGCTTCCGAGATCTGACAGGATCGGATGCCACAGGGCTACCGCTGCAGGCTATTGGGGTGTTAGACTGAACTATTTCATCTTACCTGAAAGCAGAAGCAATTGTAAATTTCCTAACTTTGTCCTACAGTGGGGCTTTTTATTTAATTTAAATAGAACATAATGAAAACACACTTGATTTAAATCTTCCATCTTTCTATATGCCATTTGCCTCACCCACTCGATATTTCATGTCTTTCACTGTTGGTCTACTGTTGCATTTTTAGGTAATTTTTATCATTCCATTTTTTCCTTTTTAGCTCTATTGACTTGATCATTACATATACTTTCACCATTCTTTTACTAGATAGTTACCCTAAAGATTATCATGGATACTTTTCCTATGTTCTGAACTATAAAAGTACCTTTGTAAACTTAACTATATTAGTTCTCCTATACCAACTTCTTATTTCTGTTCTTTAATTCTTTCACAGTTTATTATCATTGAATTTCCCAACATGTTTATCCATTCTGTTGCTTTTCATTGTATTTCTGAGCTGTCATCTGGGAACAAGTTCCTTTTGTCTGAATTTCATCATTAATACATCCATTAGTACAGGTCTGCTGGTGATGAATTGTTACATTTCGTTTGTCTGAAAGTGTTCTTATTCCATTTTCAGATGTTTTCACTGGATGTAAGATTCTAGGCTGGTAGTTACATTTTTCAGCAGTTGTAAGATACTTTATTGTCTTCTGATTTCCTGGTTTTCTATGGAGAAGTTAAATATCAGTTTATTTGCTCTTTTAAACAAGAGTGTCTCTTTCATTAGGTGTTTTTACATTCTTGTCTTTGTCTTTGTCTTTCGATTTCAGCTGCCTAGGTACAGCTCTCTTGGTTTTGGATTTTGACTGCGGGTGTGTGTGTGTGTGCACATGCACACACACCCGCATGCATAAGAGTTCCTGCTTGTACGTATATGGATTTATCTCACTTGAGGTTAGTAGAACTTTTAAAGTTCATTGTTTAATATCTTAATCAGTTTTAGAAAATCCTCTGCCACTAAATTTTTAATATTGCTTTGGTCCATGCATTCTCTCTTGTCCTTCTGGAAACTTCAACCACAGAAAACGTTCAAAGTTCACACATGAGGAATGTCTGATTGTTTCAACCTGACCAATGAATTCTTAATTTTAAAGTCTTAATTTTTTATATTTCTTTGGATCAGAATTTCATTTGATTTTTAATGGTTTTAATCACCTGCCTAAATACTTTATTAATTTTTGAATATTTTAATCAAGACCTCGGACATGAAAATTCTGGAGACAATTGAACTTCTGAATGATCTTGTTTCCTTTAGAGAGCTTTTACTTCTGTTCCTAGTAGATATTTAAGCTCTATGTCTACAAATCCCAAATGCTCTTAATCTAATTAGGCCCTAAGGAACCTGAGGAGGGCTCTGGTCCCTGGAAGTGCCTGGAGGCCTCCATTTCTTAATCTTGGAGTGCAGCCTTCTGCTGTTCCAACTCTCAGCCTGGAATATGGAAATGGCCTCTTTGGTATATCTTGAACCCAAAGCAGTCACCTGGAGACTGCTTAATTATTCAACCCTAAGGACTCTTGCTCTGGTTTTTGTGTGCTGTTTGTTCTTTTGCAGTACTGGATGTTGAACCCAGGGCCCTGCAAATGCTATGCAAGTGCTCCTCCACTGAGCCACACCCCAGCCTCTTTTTTCTTAATTTTTTTTTCTTTTCTTTTTTTTTTTTTTTTTTTTTTTTTTGAGACAAGGTCTTGCTACATTGAACTGGCTGCCTGTGGCCTTGAACTTGCAATCCTCCTGCTCTGGACTACTAAATTGCTGGATTACAGGCATATGTCCTTGTGCCAGGCAGACTCTTATTACACTTTTAAGCACTTTTAGAATTAACAAATGGTCCAGAGGAAAATGTCTTTTCAATCTTGGTGCAGAAAATTCTTTCTGCTGTACAGATTTTCTTATTTTCTTTTCATTTTATTATGGGGTATGTCAGGGGAGGAATCTAATTACTTTAGTTTTGCTCTTCAGGATAGTTGGGTTAGGAACAATTTGGTCCATTACGTCTGGAGGTAGAAACTCTATAAGGTGTATATTTCAGCACTAAACATCACATCGCCTAAGGAGGGCTTCAAACCTGTGAAAAATTGCATTTAACATCTTAAAATGTAAAGTGTTTGGATTTACTTCAGGTTTAAGTTTAAATCCTGTGTATAGATAACAGAGCTTCAAACTGAACACAAACCCAAATCCTGAACTTGTTTAGGTTCAAGCATTTAAAAATTTTTGTTAACCTTAATCTGAAGCCAAACCTAGTGAAAAATTGGCTTTGGGTTCAGCTTTTAATGTTTTTTTGGTGGGTAGGGGGTTATCATTAGCTATTTTATTATGCATAAAAATTTTTAAAAATTGAAGAAATACATAGGATTAATTTTAAACCCAAATGCAAACTGAACCTGAACCCTGTACATTTTAACACATTTAACCAGCAGCTGAACCCAAGCCTAACTTTTCATGGGCTTGAAGCCTTGCCTCTAAGGGTATGAAGGAAGCATTAACAGAAATGAAGGGAGAAAATGGTAACAATGTGATAGGGGAGACTTCAGGACCCAACTCTCAATAATGGACAGAGCAACCAGGCTGCAGATTAATAAGGAAACGGAGGACTTGGATAACACTATGGACTAATAGGGTCCAGTGGTCATGCACACAACATTGCCTCCAACACCAATGGAATAAACATCCTTTCAAGCACACTGGAGCATTTTCAGGGACAGGCCATAGGTTAGGACACAAACCATGTTCCAGCAAAATTTAGAAGGAGGAAATAATAGTGTGTTCTCTTTCCATCATTGCAACACAATCTGGTAAGGTTGACTCTGGCTCAAGTCTTAGAGGTTTCAGTCCTTGGTTGGTTGGCCACAGCACTTTCAGCCTGTGACAAGGCACCACAGGGGAGCCAGCCACTTGCCTCATGGTGTCTGGGCAGCAAGGTGAGGAGGGGATGGTGAGGGCCTGGTCTCCCATCATCCCCTTCAAGGGCACACATTCAATGAGCTGACCCCCTCCCACTAGGCCGACCTCTCAAAGGTTCCACAACCTCCCAATAGTACCACAAGCTGGGGACCACAAGCCATTAGCACATCAGCCTTTGGGGGACATTTAAAATCCAAATGATAGTACAGAGAAGGTATTTCATGATCACAGTGGAACAAAAATAGGAATCAATAACAGAAGAAAATTAGAAAATTCACAAATACATGAAAGTCAGACAACTTCCCTTAAACAACCAATGGGACAAGGAAGAAATTTCAAGAGAAATTAGAAAATAAATGGGACAAACGCAAGCAACAGCACAGCATACCAAAGTTCATGGAATAGCCCAAGAGGTAATGTATACACTTCAAAATAAGAAAGAACTTAGGTCAACGACCTACTTGTATACCTCAAGAAGGCAGAAAAAAAGAGAAGAACAAACAAAAAGCATAGCTAGCAAATTCATATAATAGATTAGAGCAAAGATACACAAAAGTAGAGAATAGAAAATAATTAGAAAAATGTCATTGAAACTATGAGTTGTTCTTTTCAGAGATCAATAAAATTGTCAAACCCTTAGCCAGATGAACTAAGAAAGAAAAAAAAAGACTCAAATAACTATAATAAGAATAGAATGAGGGGACGTGAAAAGTGATGCCACAGAAATAGGAAGGATTATAAGAGAATACTGTGAATAACTGTGTGCCAAAAAATTGGGTAGTGTGGAAGAATGAGTAAATTCCTAGGAACATATAACCTAGGGCTGGATCCCGTAGGAATAAAAAATTGGAACAGATCAGTAAGGAGTAAGGAGATTGAATCACAAATATCCAAACAAAAACTAGCTGAGAACCAGACAATTTCACTGGAGAATTCTGCTAAACATTTAAAGAATTGACACCGTACATCTTCAACCTTTTCCAAAAAAATTGAAGAATAGAAAGAAAATACTCCAAAATTCATTCTATAAGACCAACATTACCTTAAAGCCAAAGCAAAGCAAAGACAATGTAAGAAAAGAAAATGTCCAAGTGCTGTGATACATGCCTGCAATCTCAGCTACTCAGGAGGCTGAGGCAGGTGGATTGCAAGTTCAAGGCCAGAGGCTGCCTGTACAACTCAGCAAGACACTGATTTAGAATTAAAAATTTAAAGAGGGGAAGCTAGAGGTGCAGACTTGTTGACCACTAACACTTACCCAGCATACATAAGGCCCTGGTTCAATCCCTTAGTACTGGAGAGAGAGAGAAAGAGAAAAAAAAAGAAAAGAAAAGAAGAAAAGAATATCTCTGGTGGACACTGATGCAAAATTTCTCAACAAAATGTTAGGAAACCAAACTCAGCAGCATATTAAAAGGATTGTATACTTTGACCAGGGCTGGGGTTTAGCTTGGTTGGTAGAGTGCCACTGTACACTCTCTGAGGCCTTGGATTTGATCCCAGGCACCTCAAAAACAGGAGAAGGACTTTGGAGCCCACTCCAAAGAACAATCCCCAAACATTCAGCCATTGGAAACCCTATGAATAGCAGAGAAGAACTGAAAATAGTGCTGGGCATGGCACAGTGTCAGGAAGTGTTTCCTTCTGTTGTACATATGGTTGCTATGAGTCGGACCTGATTTGACTTCACCTAACAACAACAACAACAACAACAACAACAGCATACTTACCTTGGCATCAGATCACATCTGATCTTGGAAGCTAAGCATTGTTGGGCCTAGTTAGTCCTTGGATGGGAGACTAACTGGGAATACACGGTGCTTGGGAGAAGGATCTGGCAGCCCACTCGCCAAACAATCAGCCTTGAAAAACCCTATGAATAGCAGAGAAGCACTGATGTAGTACTGGGTAAGGCACAGTGTTAGGGAGTGTTTGGTCCTGTTGTACATAGGGTCACTATGAGTTGGCTCCAACTCAATAGCACCTAACAACAACAATGATACCTTTACCAAGTGGAATTTTTTCCTACAATGCAAGGATGACTCAGCATATGGAAACCAACCAATACAATAATACTATATTAGTAGAATGGAGAATAAATGGAGAATCACAATTAAAGGAGAAAAAGCCTTTGACAAAATTCACCACTCTTTTCTGATAAAAACGCTCAACTAGGAACAAAAGCAAGCTATGTCAACACAATTAAGGCTATATATGAAAAGTCCACCACTAACATTATAGTTTTGGTGAATGGCTGAAAGACTTTCCTCTAAAATTTAGAACAAGAAGAGGACATCCATTCTTCCATTGCTATTCAACATCTATTAGAAACCTCTTTCAGAGAAATGGAGCAAAAAAAATTAATGAAGTCATCCAGATTGGAAATGAACAAGTAAAATGATCTCTCTTCACAGATGACATGATCTTATGTGTTGAAGACCTAAACATCCTACAAATAGTCTTTTAAAACTAAGAAATACAGCTAAGTACCAGTATAGAAAATCAATTCCCCCACATCAGTTGCATTTGAATATACTAATAATAAACAATTGGAAACAAAATTAATAGAACAATACCATTTATAATAGCATCAAAAAAAATAATACAGGGATAAACCTAGCCTAGAATGAGAAAGATTTGTACATTTTTTAAAGAAATTAAAGATACAATTTAATCAAAAAATATTTTGTACACATAGATAGGAAGACTTAATAATTTTAAGATTTGTCAATACTCCCCAACTTGATCTATAGATGTGTGGACTTACTATGGCCCAAAAGCAATAGGTCCATCTGATCATGGACTAAAGCAAAATCTCGATGGCACATTTACCAGAAAAACCAATTCTAAAATTCCTGTGGAATCTCAGGACCCCAAATATTTAAAATAATTTTTGAAAACGAACTCAGTTGGAGATCTCATACTTAGTGATTTCAAAATATATTGCAAAGCTACCATAATCAAAACAGTGCAGTAGTGGCATAAAGATAGAGCTATGTTACTATTAGGTGCTGTCCAGTCAGGTCCAACTCACAGCAAGGCTCATAGGGTTTTCAATGGCTGATTGTTTCAGGATTGCTTCAGGAGTGGATTGCCATATCCTTCTGCCATTTTGACAGGGCTGGGGATTGAACTTGGGTCCTCAGAGAGTGGAGAGCAGCACCCTACCAACTGAGCTAAACCCCAGCTATAGATAAATGGAATAAAGCAGTATGTTACTCAGCACTCTGTTACTATAACAAAATACCTGAGACAATCAACTTAAAAAGAGAAAAAGTTTATTTGATTCCAAGTTTTTGAGGCTTTAGTCCATGATCAGATGGAACAATTGCTTTGGGGCCTTAGTGAGGCCTCACATCATGGCAGACAACACATGGTAGAGCAACCTACTCACTTTGTGGCAGGTGAAAAGTGAAAGGGAGAGAGTGTATTAGTCAGCTGGTATGTTGCTATGGCAGTGAAAATGACCAAAACAAATTTATAGGAGGAAATATTTATTGGCGGCTTATGATTGGAGGATCACAGTCCATAATGGCAGGGGAACAAGAATGGCAGTGGAAAGTGGCAGGCCCAATGCCAAACAACCTTATGGCATGGCAGATCAGGAGCAGAGAGCAGAGAGTGACCCAACCCATGGGTCCGGGGCAAGAACTATCAAAGATGGGTCCCTAGTGACTTACTACCACAAAGCATACAAAGTTCCATAGACTCCATGAAAGGCGCCACCACCTGGGACCAAATGTTAAAACACATGATTTTAGGTTCAAACCATAATAGAGAGTGAACACCAAGTATCCACAATCCCCTTTGAGAAGATATCACTAATGATGTACAACCTCCCACCTATTACAGGTAAGTGTCACAGTAAGTCTTTAATTCAGAGGCCCATATAGACAATCAAGATCCAAACTGTAACAAAGAGCCCCAGAATAATTCTTCATGTGAACAATCCAACAATCTTAGACAAGGGAGCCAAAACAACTGGACAAAGAAAGGGCAGTCCCTTCAACAGAATGTTACTGAGAAGACTGGAAATCTATACCGAAAGAATGAAGTTGGTTCTTTATTTTACTTTATGTAAAAAAAATTAACTTGAAATAGATCAAAACCATCACCATAACAACCAGTGATAAAATTCCTGAAATAAAGCAGAGAGGAAAACTTTCATGATCTTGGATTTGGCAATGAATTCTTGGACATGACACTAAAAATATAGGAAATAAGATTTAAAAATAGATGAGTTGGGCTACATCAAACAGAACACAACACATGTTCATGAACTTGTGGAGAAACAGAAACCCTTGTGCACTGTTGATGGGAATAAAAAATCATACAGGTACGATGGAAAATCGTATGGCAGTTTCTCAAAAATTAAAATTGGAATTACTATGTGGTTGATCAGTCTTGCTTCTGGGAATATACCCCCAAAAGCAAGCTCTCAAAGAAACGTTTGTATACTCATGATCATAGCACAATTATTCACAATAGCTAAAATGTAGAAGTAACTCATGTATTCATCAGTTGATAAATGGATAAGAAAAATGTGGTATGTATACATAATAGAATATTATTCAGCCTTAAAAAGTAGGGGAATCCTGTAGCATGCTATAACATAGATAAACCTTGAGGATATATTATAAGTGAAATAAGCCAGTCAGAAAATGGCAAATAATGGATGATTACACTTATATGAATGATGTAAACCATTTGAAGTCATAGAAATAGTAGAATGATGGTAATCAGGGGCTGAGTGGAGGTGGAAATGGAGAGTTGTTGAATAGGTACAAAATTTCAGTTTTGCCAAGATGAAAGGATTCTAGAGATGTGCTGTACAACAATGTGAATATACTTAACACCACTATGATCTACACGAGCGTAGTTAAGATGATCAATTGTGTATTGTGTATTTCTACCATAATTTTAAAAAGAAATTTGAATGGTTAAAAAGAGATAGGTAGAAAGAATATCATGGATGTCCCTGAGCTCGCAGTGTAATTATATTGATACTGGGGTCGAGCTGGTAAATCTCCCATAAGAAGACTAAATGATGGCTTTAACACAGTTATTGTGAAGGAAGTACTATAATGTAAAAGGAACCTTGAGGAGAGAAAAACACAGAAAGGACCAGGTGACTTTCAGAGGGGCCTGAAGCATCCTTAAGATGCTAGCCAGTAAAATTGACAGGGAGAAACCTCAATTCATGTTCAGGGAAGTCTATCAAAGCTTGTTGTAGTAGAGATATAGTGGGGATTGGAACTGGGGTTGTCTGCTGGAGGTAAAGCCTGGAAACAAGATTGATGGGCATCATCTGGTTTGATTGGGGCTTAAAGGAGCTAGTGGAGGTTTGGGTGTGTGCTTACTTGAACAGGGATGTGATTTAGGAGGATAATCTAGCAGCAGCAGATAGGAGGAATGGCTGTGACTTGTTCAAGAATCAGAGGAAGCCTCTAAAACTAGAAGCAACAATACATGAGTTGGATTTTGCTCTGTCCAGGTATGCACAGTTGCTGAAAAACAGCCAGATCTCTGCCCTTGGGGGAACGGGTGCCTTGTTTTGCTATGGTGCACTCTATGAGATGGGAATAGACTTGGCAATAATGAGGCATTGGAAAAAGGTACCAAAAGTAGAGATGCTAGTTTTAGAGAGAAGGATGAATCATAGTGACCTTGGAAAGCTCCTATCAGGGAGGTGGCATTAATAGAGAAAGGAAAGTGAGGAGCATAAGAGGGGTGTGTTTAAGTATGTGTGCTTCTTTAAGACAATGTCTAGATCTGCAAAGATTGAAAACCAACAACAATGACAAAATCTAATGGAAACACTAGCAATACTGCATGTATATTTCAGGATCTTGGATATTAATGGAGGGCTGCAAGTATCGAAGGAGAACATCTCTTTGTACATGATAACAAGCTATCTCTTGTCCTTTTCTTTGTTCGATACCAACTAATGATTGGGTGATCTTAGACAACTGTCTACAAAATGCATCCTTCCCCTGTCTGGGCTTAGCTAGCCATCCTTCCTATTGCTCCTGGAAGGCTCTGTGCTCTCTATAGGAATCTCTTTTTCTGTTTACTAAATCTCTCTACCCAAGCCAAAAAAAAATTGGACATTTTTCTTTCTTCCCATCTGTGTGCCTGCCCATTGCTCCTTATTTATCTTCTCAGCTTATAAATTCACTCATTCCTTATCTACTTATGCATTTGTAGATAAGGAAAGAGTGAGTGAACTTGCAAGGTAAGTAGGCAGAATTCTAAGATATTCTTAAGGATCTGCCCAGTCACATTGCCTAGGGTGTGGATGGGCCAGACCTAATCAGAGATCCTTTTTCAACAGAGGCTGCCTAGTACAGAGACAGAAGATGCCACTGAGGCCCAAAGCAGCAGCAGGTGTTGTCTGATTGCCCTGGAAGGAACACACTGACTTGCTGTGGAGAGGCTATGGGGCAGGCCGAGGTGGGCAGGCTCCAGAGGTTGAGTGTAGCCCCCCAGAGAACCTACAACTGCCAAGGGCATTTTTCTAAAGATGCCATGGTCTTGGAAGGAAACCCGGAGCTCCAGAATGGGGACAGCTAGCCAGAGGCTTTGCTTTAGCTGCTGAGACCTTGGGCAGAGGATCCAGTGAAAGCGAATCTGGTCAAAACCAGAGTTGGTAAAGGAGTGTTATTTTATGCCTCTATGACTATGGTGGGGCTGGGATTTAGCTCAGTTGGTAGAACACAGCTCTACAGTCTCTGAGGTCCTGAGTTCTATTCCCAGCACCTCAAAACTGGGAGAAGGAGGTGGCAATCCACTCCCAAGGCAATCCTGAAACAATCAGCCACTGAAAACCTGATGAGGGTCTCTATGAATCAGACATTCCATGGCACCTAATTTGCCTGTGGTACCTGTGGTGACTTTTTACACAACAATGGTAACTAGAAACTGGCCTCCCTTGGTTCCTATTCCTAGTTTGTCTCTGGCCTTGAGTTCTAGAGCTATTACCTCCTCTCATCCGATTCCCTGTGCCAGTACCAGTGTTCCTGGAGTCCCCAGCACACACCTCACGTTCTCCTCGCCCAGGGTCTACAAGCCATTCTGTCTCCGGTGAACATGCACACAGGTAACACAAAACAATGTGAAATCGCTCCTTCTCAGCCATGAGTCTAGTCCATCAGGAAGGCTGTGGGTCTCAGGCTCTTCTGCAATGTTTGGGATTATCATGCCAGTAATGAAGGGAAATTCAGAGTAGGAGAGCAGTTCGGCCAGGGCCTTCGAGGAACCAGGCGGCAAGCTTGCTCCCTGTCTGTTACAGGCACACCACTGTGTGGCCATGAATTCTGCCAGGGCCTTTGCCTCCCTCTCACAGGTGCAACTGCTGCCTGTGGAGGAGGAGTCAGTCCTGGGAGTGCAGACTTGTCAATGTTGCAGGTAGAGGCAGCAGGCAGATAGAGCAATTCAATCCTCCACATCTTTTTATGACCTATCTTTCCCTTATTTCTATGACTGTCTTTCTTTATGCCTGAGCTTTTATTTTATTTTATTTTAAGCATTCATAGAATAGCATTCCCAATTTAGGTGAGAGGTCATCTTCATTTACCTTCTATCTTTGGAAAATTATTGTTGCTTCGCACGGCAAATACTGCATAAAACAAGAAAGATAACTACGAGCATTTTGAGGAAAATAGCTGTGATTTTGTAGTAAAAGTTACTTATAAATCTCAATGACAGAATTTCTTTAGGATTTTCTTTTTCTTTTCTTTTCTTTTTTTTTTTTTTTGAGGGGGTAGATAAAATTCTAAAGCACCTGAAATTAATAATGAGGAGTCTAATAATATTACAAAAGACTTTCAATGTAGGAGTCTTTCTAATAACAACAACAACAAAAAGCCAGGGGATAGTGATAAAGGTCTTAAGAGTTGAATCATATTGAGATGATGTCTGCATTTGCCACTGAGAGTCAAATCCATGGGTAACAAGAAGGTGGATATGTCGAATATATTTTCCAGATTTTCTGAGTCTCAGTTGCTTAAATGAATGTTCAGAAGAAGGGTGTGAGATCAAACTCTCAGGGACTGAAAAGGAAGTAAATGTGTCCTCCACTCACACAGCTGCTGCACACCTGATATCCTTTGCTCACTAGAGGAGGGTAGGTGAATTTCACAGCATCTGAAAGTATGGACTTCTCTGACCAAAGTTAGCAGCAGAGTTTTGAAAGGAGTTGTCAAAACAGGAGGTTTTCTTTTTGGAGAAAAAAAATGAATAATATTGAAGACAATCTTAAAATTTATTACCCTGTGTGCAAACTTCTCAAATTTTTATTACTTGTTGATATTAGGTGCTATTGAGTCAGGTCAGACTCATAACCCTATGTACAACAGGACAAAGCAGTCCCTGACACTGTGCCATGCCCAGCAGTATTATCAGTGCCTTTTTGCTATTCATAAGGTTTTCAATGGCTGAATCTTTTTTGGGAGTGGACTTCCAGGTCCTTCTCTCAAACCTATATAGCACCTAATGTTCCCAGGTGGTCTCCCATCCAAGTTCTAACAAGGCCCAACCATGCTTACCTTCTGAGATCTGAGATCAGACCCCACAGTGGTACAGCTGCAGGCTGTTATTACTTATTAAGGCTTTAATCACAATGCGTACAGTTTATAGGTTTTGCAATGGGAATGTTTGGAAAATCATCATGTTAAACATGAAAGCAAAAAATGTGATATGTTGATGAATTATTTGGCCAACTAATTTAGAGAAAGACCACAGCCACTCTGGATAAATCCTATTTCCAGTCATCTCTCTGAGCCATTTACTTTATTAAATATAGACTGGACATTAGTGTTAGCCCACCCTGTAGAGAATTAGTTTTATACTTCAGATCTGTAAAATCTTGCAAAGCTAAGTACCAACAATGAATAACGCAGAAGTTAGAAATAGGAAACTGTTTGCTTTGCCTTGGACCATGATTCTATTCCTACGAAGTAAAGTAAGTTATACTTCCTTAGGTTACTGGTAAGCACTTGTGTATTGTTTATATTTATTTTTAAATTTATCATTACCATTATTATTATTATTTTAATTGCACATATTTGTGGGGTAGAGTGTAATAATTCAATATATGTGTATAATGTAGAATGATCAAATCAAAGTAGCTAGCATTTCCATCACCACAAATAGTTTTTTAAATTTTCTTTTTCATAAGATGAGGGTTTGAATCCAGGGCCTCATGTATGCTAAGCAAGTTCTCCACCACTGAACTACACCCCAGCCCCCTTTATTTTTTATTTTTATTTTGATACAGGGTCTCACTAAATTGCACAGGCTGCCTCTGATCTTTAATCTGTGACCTTACTGCCTCAGCCTCCCCAGTCGCTGGGGTTACAGGCATGTGCCATGGCATCCAGCGTTTGTTTTAACTTTTTGACTAGCATATAATAGGTGTATGTTGGTAATAATTGATATTTCTTTTTGTTTTTCTTTTTTGGAGGAGTGATTGAGAAACAGCATTTATAAACACCCCTTGTATGTCAGGCATAGTCAGGTATATGCAATCCTCCTGGTTCAGCCTCCCATTGGAATTATAAGCATGTACCACTATATCTAACTGTTGTTGTTGTTAGGTGCCGTCAAGTCGAGTCCGACTCATAGTGGCCCTATGTACAGCAGATCGAAACACTTGCCGATTCTGTGCCAGGCAAACCATCTTATTTATGTTTAAGCCCATTGTTGCAGACACTGTGTCAATCCATCTGGTGGAGGGTTTCCCTCTTTTGCGTTGACCTGCCACTCTTCCAAACATGATGTCCTTCTCCAGGGATTGTTCTCTCCTGACTACATGTCCGAAATATGTAAGACGCAGTTTGGCCATTTTTGCTTCCAAGGAGCACTCTGGTTGTACTTCTTCTAGGATAGATCTGTTGGTTCTTTTGGCAGTCCATGGTATATTCAATA
>VMDO01027540.1:0-25124 GCA_007922755.1 Pedetes capensis | reverse complement strand
CTCCCAAACATGATGTCCTTCTCCAGGGATTGTTCTCTCCTGACTACATGTCCGAAATATGTAAGACGCAGTCTGGCCATTTTTGCTTCCAAGGAGCACTCTGGTTGCACTTCTTCTAGGACAGATTTGTTGGTTCTTTTGGCAGTCCATGGTGTATTCAATAGACATCTCCAGCACCATAATTCAAAAGCATCTATTCTTTTCCTGTCTGCCTTGTTCAATGTCCAGCTTTCACAACCATATGATGCCACTGAAAATACCATGGCATGAGTCAGGCGCACCTTCGTCTTCAATGTGACATCTTTGCTTTTCAATACTCTAAAGAGATCTTTTGCCACAGCTTTTCCTAGAGCAATGTGTCTTTGGATTTCTTGACTGCTGCTTCCACAGATGTTGATTATATAGCCAAGCAAAGCAAAATCTTGGACAACTTCAATCTTTTCTCCATTTATTGTGAAGTTGTGTGCTGACCCAGTCATAAGGATTTTTGTTTTGTTGATGTTTAGTCACTGGAAAAACAGGAGTGAGCCACAGTGCCTGGCTTGGAAAAGGTGTTTTTCACTAGAACTTTACAGATGTAGTTAGGATTAAGATCCACCATTTTACAGAATTTCCTAAGGGATTTTGTCCAGGTTTTCCGTGATAAATATTATATTCTAAAAGTATAAAAATTTGAATTACAGCAGACAAATTTTTTTCATTTTAGACTTGACTAAACACCGTGGTTGTATTTTATAAGGATTTATAAAATGAAATTATAATGATCATTTACTAAAATATGGTATTTGACATTTACCTAAAGAATCTAAGAATTTATAATCTAAACTATAAATAAAAGTATAGTTAAAATTGACTTTAAACTAATTTTAATTAATTGCACATATAATCTATAGTGATTTATTTGTTAATTTTATAAGTATTATGCATAGTTTTACTTAACTATCATTTATCATTTTACTAGGTGAAGAAAAATCAGAAATGTGTAATTCTTCTGACAATACATATGCTATTTTAAAGCACGTAATTAATCATGGTGATGATTTTTATAATAGCTGCAACTGGAAGGTACTGAGTTGTCTATCAAATCAGATTGAATAATATTTGTACATTCCATGAAATACTGAGCAGCAATAAGTAAATACATTGCAAGTATATGTGAAGATATAGATATTTCTCTTAGCAGTAATATTAAATTCAAGTCAAAAGAATAGTATACATAATTTGATGACTCTTACATGAATTTCAAAAACAGGTAAAGCTCACATGTAGCAGAAATCAGTATATAGTCATACTATATGAGCACACTGGGCTGGGATTTAGCTCAGTTAGTAGAGCCCTGCTCTGCAGTATCTGAGGTCCGGAGTTGGATTCCCAGTGCTGCAAAATGGGAGAAGGATGTGGCAACCCACTCCCAAGGCAATCCCTAAACAGTCAGCCATTAAAAACCCTATGAGGGTCGCTATCAGTTGGACTTGACTCAATGGCACCTAACAACAACATATGAGCACACTGTTGATTAGGAATGAAGGATGACTTTGGGAATGCTGCTAAAGTTCCATTTATTGTCTGGGTGATGATTACACAGGCATGTTGAATGTGTTAAGATTCCTTAAGATGTTCAGCCATAGTCTATACATTTATTCAGAGTTATTCAATACCTAATAAAAGAACAAGGAATAACAACAAACCTGAGTGCACAGAGTAGATTTGGAAGGGTTTGCCAGTGAGTTTCTGCAATAAATGGTACCTGCTCAATCAAGTTCCATACTATCTGATATGTTGTGTATGACATGTAGCTTTAATTTGGAAACACAGAAGATTTGATTAAAAAGAGTCACTATCAAACATTCCAACTCCCAAAGAACTTATAAAATGCCTTTCAACTTCATAACCGTCATCAACAGAGCTGATTTCACAGGGTGCCAAGCTTTTAATACAGAGGTACAAACAGGTCATGAAAAAGCTTTTAACTTTGTCTGATCACATAAGTCACAGTGTTTTTCAATTCATTGATACCCTCTTATGATAAGATTGCTAATATAATTTTATTTCTTTAGATTTCTTCAATTACATTAGATATAAAATATTTTCTTTCTATCATATTGCCTCAATTGATAAATTTGGATGAAATAGTTAATATATTCAGGTTCAGGTTATAATTTTATGTCCTCTTGAAAGAATCTCTTCTAAATAAAGAATTTTAGTTGCATTGGTGTTGAAATAGCAAGTTTATGTCTTAATCAATTTAAGAATGATTACCTCTCAAACACGCATTCATTCTCTCTCTCTCTCTCTCTCTCTCTCTCTCTCTCTCTCTCTCTGTCACACACTCACACCCACACCCCCCCACACACAGGTACACAAGCACACACAATTCCTTGTATGTTTTAAGTTTTATTGCTCACCACTCAATGTTCTTTTCATTGTCTCCTGTATTATTATTTTGCCATTAACTATCATATTGAGTTACCTGTTAATTATCTTCTGTAGGTGAATTACATTTGGTTATAGACTTTGAACCCTAGAAAAGCTATTACAAATGTTCTTCCACCTTGGAAAGGTGAAACCAGAAAAACACTATCTTATCTTGATGTATGACTTACAGATACAGGAGTCTTTTCATATATTCTTCTAGCTTCTGGTGTTAGAGATGAGAAGTTTAATACATTTGAATCTTTTACTTTCTAAGTAGCTTGTATGTCACAAAGCTTAAGAGATTTCCTTTTATTACTTAGAATTCATGGATTTTACAAGGATATATAGAGGTGAATAATGTTTTTTTAAAAAATCAAGTGTGCTTGTATCTCAGCAAACTTTTACAATTTTTAGACTAAAATATTTCCTCAAACAAGTGGTAGCTTTGTTGGTTATTTCTTCATAATTTGACTCTCCCATATTTGTTTGGAATTCTCTCTTTGGAACTGTTATTATGGGAATCAGGAATCAGTTACCGCATTTTAGAATAATTTATGAAACAAAAGCAAAATAATATGTGCAGCATCAATTATAAACAATACAGGAATGTACATAATGTATTAATTGTGATTTTTTATCCCTATATGGAACTATCCTCTGGAAAGTAGAAAAAGTTATATTTTCTTAATAATTTGTATTGTTATTCACTGAAGTAATGTAATTGTCCAGTCAACACTACAAATATCATACACCTATTCATTAGTATAATGAAATACTGTGGTGAAATATACTTCTGTTTTATGGACAGCATTTTCTTTATGTGACTGTGAATGGTGACTTTTTGATTTATCAGCATGTGAGATAATCTCTACAATAATTTTTCCATATATTTCTGTTTTATCAGAAGAGGACACACAAACATTTTAAGTTGTACAAACATAAAGGCATATAAGTGAAAAGAAGTCTATAGCACTGAGTTATACTGTAAAAGACAACATATTAAAGAGAATTTAATACAAATGAATATGTTACTGAATGAAAAATAAAACAAACTTTAATATATTATGTATTAATTGTTTTATTTTAGATTATAAAATTTCATATTTAAGTCTCTGAATAATTTCAAAAGTTTTCTACTTTTATCAACATTAGATAAAACCTTTTTTTTTCTTACATTTTGAAATTCATGAGCAATTTAAAACTGTTCCATTGATTTCTGTGTGTTCAGTATAATAACTAAGTTTTTGGTTGGTCCAGGGTCTTTCATAGCTGTATGTTGCCACAGAATAAAACAAATGAGGAAAATTCTGGAAACATTAGTGCATACCTATAATCCCAGTGACTTGGGAGGCCGAGGCAGGAGAAGTTTGATGTCAGAGAAAGTCTGCATAACTTAGGAAGACTGTGTCAAGATAAAACAAAGGAGAAGAGGAAGGAGGAGGAGGAAGAAAAAGAAGAGGAGGAGAAGGAGGAAGAGGAGGGGAGGAGTGCAAGGAGGAGAAGAGGGAGGAGGAGGAGGGGGAGGAGGAGGAGGGGGTGGAAGAGGAAGGAAGGAAAGAAAATAATATTATAAACAGCCAGCTGGCTCTTAACATTTCCCACTAGAATTCATACATACCTTTCACTTTCATTGGGAAAAAGTCAGTGATATACAAGCATATCTTAGTCGTTTATGTTGAGAGTGGGAAATTATAAAGAACAAATTTATTTCTTATAGTTATGGGGCTGGAAAGTATGGGGAGGGCCTGTGTGATGTGTCACCACATGTCAGAAGGCATCACAGGGGAGGAGAGAGAGACACAGGGAGAGACACAGAGAGACAGAAAAAGCCTGAAAGGACCAAATTGAAATTTGTTTGTTTGTTTGTTTGTTTATTGTGGTTCTTAGGGGTTAAACCCAGAGCCTTTCACATACCTCTGCCAGTGCTCCCCCACTGAGCTACACCTCCAGCCCATTTTCTATTATTTTATTTTGAGACAATTTCTCACTAAATTTATCTGCTGTCTCTGGCCTCAAACTTGTGATTTCCTTGCTTTCTCCTCCAGAGTCACTGGAATTACAGACATGGGCCACACCTCTAGCTTCAAATTGAATCTATAACAAATCTACTTTCAAAATAACCACCCTCTCCCTTCATGGTGACATTGTATTCACTGCTTACTGGTCCTACCTCTCAAAACTTATTACACTGGGGATTACATTTACAATACCTGAAATTTAAGGGACACATTTAAACAATAGCAGAGAATCTAACATTAGATGGGGTCATGCAGTTCAGTTCTAACACTGGTCAGAAGAAAAATATAGGAAATATGTGGGAAAATACAGTAATAATTTCAACAATTTGTGATATGTTCCTCTGTATATTCTCTATTTCCAGTATAACAATTCTTTGACCAATTTCCTTTTATATGTATTTTCTGTTATCTCCTTGTCTGCAGTGATAGCCCTGTGGCATCCAATCCTGTCAGATACTGGAAGCTAAGCAGGGTCTGGCCTGGTTAGTACGTGGATCAGAGACCGCCTGGGAATACCAGGTGCTGTAGGCTTGGGAGAAGGATGTGGCAACCCACTCCCAAAAATCAATCTGCCATTGAAAACCCTATGAACAGCAGAGAAGCATTAACAATAGTGTTTCACCTGTTGTACAGGGGGTCCCTGTAAGCCCAATACCGACTCCACAGCACCTAACAGCAGCAACAACAGCATTATCTCCTTAATCCTATATTGGGGGAGTGTTGGGGATTGAGCCTCAGGTTTCTAGCATGTTAAGCATGTTCTCTGGCTATGGAGCTACAACTCCATCTCTATTTAACATTTTTGATCATCTACAATGTACTAGACACCATTCTAATATATAGATAAGCAATATTACTTGTGGAACACACAAATCATTCCTGAGGGAGAGCTATGCACAATGGCACACACGTGTAATCCCAGAGAATTAAGTGGTAGAGGCAGGAGGATAGCAAGTTTGGGCTCAGAGGCAGCCTGCACAATTTAGCCAGATCCTGTTTCAAGATTTAAAAAAAAAATTTAAAGAAGGCTCTGGTGCAGCTCAGTGATAAGGTGTAAAAAAAAATAAATAAACCAACAACAAACACAGACACACCAAAAATACTTTCCTAATGTAGTGCAATGTACAATAAGGGGTCTGGACCATATTTTACTAATTTAAGCACTTCACTTTCAATCTTATCATATATAAATGATAATAATTGCAGCTACCTTTACTTAGAACTGTTTTTAAATCAATGATAATAAATTCATGTTACTATTAATATAACAACCAAATATCTTAATGATCATTCTAGTGTGAAATTTTCACACTGAATTAAATAAATTGAAATATAAGATAAAATATTGGAAAATATTTTATTATCTTAATTGATTCATTAATATCTATACTATTTCTCTTGTGTTAATATATTAAATAATAAGAGAGAAACATTTTCAATGTTTTTCATAGTTTTAAATTCTGTCTTCACTAATTCTTATTCACTAAAATAAATGAGATCCTCATATTTGTATATTTAGAAACTTCCCTGGGGAAAGCTAACATATTTTAGTGATGATATGTTGAAGAGAAAAATAACTAATAAAACAAAACAATGTAATATTATTTTTATACAGGAGTGTTACTACTTCATGTTGTGCAAACTTATTTTTCCAAATATTATCTCATATTTTAAAGTATATGCAACTCAGAATATGAACTATAAACTAATTTTGATATGTCTGCAGCCATAGCACCCTGCCATCTGATCCCACCTGATCTCAGATGCTAAGCTGGGTCAGCCTGGTTAGTCCTTGGATGGGAGGCCATCTAGGAACACCAGGTGCTGCAGGCTAAGAAGGACCTGGTAGCCCACTCCTGAAACAATCTGCCGTGGAAAACCCTATGAATAGCAGAGAAGCACTGGCATAGTGCACAGTGTCCAAATTTGTTTAGTCTCTTGTACATATGGTCAGGATCGTCCTGGAGGGCAACTAACAACAGCAACAACAATTTTGATAAGTTATAAAGTACAAAACTTATTAGAAAATTTTAAATTATGGAGTCAGGCTGGGGTTTAGCTCAGTTGGTAAAGTGCTGCTGTATGTACTCTGAGGCCGTGGGTTCTAATCAAGCACCATAGAAATGGAAGGACCTGACAGTCCACTCCGAAAACAATCCTGTAACAATCAGCCATTGAAAAACTGATGGATAATAGAGAAGCACTGACATAGTGCTGGGTATGGCACTGTTTGGAGGAATGTTTCCTTCTGTTGTCGAAAGGGTCCTTAGATGCTGAAGATGACTGGAAGGAGCCCAACAAAAACACAGTGTATATCAAATCAGTAAAAGAGCGTGAGAATGTTTTGAGCCAAGGAACAGTCCAGAGTGCACAGTGCAATATTAACACAATACATAAGTAAAAGATAAGATGGATGTTTTAATTTAATTTAAATGTAAAAAATGGCAAATGTATAGAAAAGAAGAGAGAAAAGCTATAACATGACTGTAACTACTAGGAACTAGTTAATTTGAATTGGATTTATTACATTAGTGAATCTGAGTTCACTATTTCATTTACTTTTATTAAAGATGCTTCAAATTACTTCATTCTTTATTAGCTATAAATTATAATGTAATTTCCTACATATATGAAACTTTATCTCATATCATAGGTTTGTTAAAATTCTTAATAATCTACTTAGCAAAATAACACTTCGTCTACAGAAATTCAGGTCCTGTTGCATTTCAGGAAATGCATTTTAGTGTATTAAACCATCTCTTATAGAAAGTAATTTTAATCAATTACATTTCTATATATGCACATAGTTTTGAATTCTTTATCTAACCATACTCTTGGATGATAGAATGAAATATCAAGTTCTTGTGTTTAGATGAAAAATCAAGTAGCAGCCCCACAAGTCACACAGAGCGAAAGTTAAGCACAAACTTTTGAAGCAGGTATATTTGACATTAAACACTATTATCTAATCTAAAATGTAATAACTAAAATCATAGTTATTGTGCTTTACTGACTTGTATGCATGGTTTCTTTTGACTATTAAAAGCAATCATGAAGAAGGTTAAAGAAGCAGACAGTAAAACTTAGAAATGCCCAGTATTTTGCTCAACATAAATCTGCTGGTGCAGAGCATCACAACTTCTGTGACTTCTTCAATTGATGTCAACTCTTACAACTCTTTTGACAAACAGAATCAAGTTCACTTTTAAGTAATTTTCAAAATCACATCTTCCAGAATGTTAATCATCACTGACTTTAAAAATAAGAGCTAATCATTTTTTTAGGCAAAAATATACATTAACAAAGTCAAGAATTGCTGTACCTTCAAAATATAATTTTCTACCTGGCCTAGGGGCAAGTGTTCTTGCAAATTTCACCTTGGACCTATAACATAGCGTACATTTGCATAGCTCATACATCAAATACCCTATGTTTGTGTGCCAGGATGAAAGTTTGTAAATTGCCTATGCTTTCTAAATTGCTTATAAGGTCAGATGGGGAAATATGTGAAATGAGAACAAGGGCTTTAGAGTTTAAACCTTTTTTTTTTTTTGGTATTATCCAAGTAGAAAAAATGGAGGAAAGGAATGAAAGGGTATGAATTGATGTCATAAGTGTCATAGTAGATATGTCTATTCTAAAGCTCCTCTAATCCTAACATTCACTTAACCATTGCACTAAACCAAGCATCTCAGAAAGGTTCAGAGATAAGATCACATACACAGTGGAATCACTTACTTATACTTTCCCCCTAAGCCCACGCTTTTCTTGGTCTCCTATGCTGTAAGTCACTACATGGAAAATAATCAGATAAAATTTCAGCCTATTCTACCATATTTTGAGCCTGGACACTAGTAACATTCAAACTTAAGGTAAGATGAAACTGTACACATTTATAAATTCAATAGTTTATTCATACAAAGATCCCTTCCTAGGGGCATTCCTCCAAACCAGATATAAATAGTTGGTGGATAAGAGACTCCATTATATATTGAGGCAATACATTCACTATATATTTCATTTATTTGTATTTTTGCACTCATATGTAAATTTTATCTTCACCCAAATTATACCCATTATTATTTTCATTTTCATTTATAAGTACACAGTATATGTTCTCTAACATTAGCCTTTGGGGCTGGGATTTAGCTCAGTTGGTAGAGTGCTGTGCTACAGTCTCTGAGGTCCCGAGTTCAATTCGCAGCACCACAAAAATGGGAGAAGGATCTGGCAATCCACTCCCAAAGCAATCCCGAAACAGCCACCGAAAATCCTAGGAGGGTCGCTGTGAGTCGGATGCCGACTCGATGGCACCTAACAACAACAACAACAACATTAGACTTCATGGCATATACAAATTACATTAGAATATTGTTAAATTGCCTATTCTACCTAAAGTGAGCTACATATTTAATGAAATTCATATCAAAATACCAATGATATTCTTCACAGAACTACAAAAAATTAAGTATAGAACAATAAAAACACTCAAAAGTCCAAAGAAATCAGCAGCAAAAGAAAAAGCATAAAGTATTATACAACCTGACTTTAAAATTTGCTACCAAAGTATAATAATTGGTGCAGTATGGTATTGGCATAAAAGTAGAGAAACTAAGCCACCAACCACTTGCACACTTGTATTCTGAGTAACTCAGGAGAATGAGACAGGAAGGTTGCTAATTTGATACCAGACATAGCCTGAACAACTTATTGAGACTCTATCTCAAAATGAAAAAATAAATAAACAAATAAAATTATAAATGGGGCTGGAGTTGCAGCTCTGTGGTAAAGCACTGGCCTAACATTCATGAATCCCTGGGTAGAAATCTCCTGTACTAGAAAAATAAAATAAAATAAGAGATAGAGGAGGGGGGTGAAGAGAGAGAGAGAAAGAGAGAGAGAGAGAGAGTAGAGGGAGAGAGAGAAAGAGAGTGCAAACCCACACATCTAGAGTCGACTGAAGCTTGAGAAAAGGTTGCTAATAACATGCATCAAAGAAAGCACAGTCTTTTTAATAAATTGCCTGGGAAAATTAGGTATCCATGCATGTTAACACCTGTCTCTTATAACTTAGAAAAATCAACTGAAAATGTATTAAAGGCTTGAATGTAATCCCTGAAACTATAAAACTACTAAAAGAAAGCACAAGGAGAATTTTTTATGAGAATGAAATATGCAAATACTATTTTTGGTCAAGACATCAAAAGCATAAGACACAAAGGAAAAATGTTGTTGCTGTTAGGTACCGTTGAGTCCTGTCCAACTCATAGTAACCTTTATAGGGTTTTCAATGGCTAATTGTTTCAAGATTGCCTCAGGAGTGGATTGCCACGTCCTTCTCCCATTTTTGTGGAGCTGGGAATCAAACGTGGGACCTCAGAGACTGCAGAGCAGGGCTCTACCAACTGAGATAAGCCCCAGCCCCAAAGGAAAAATAGACAAATAGTATTGCATCCAATAAAAAATTAACAAAGAAAAATACACAATGAAGAGACAATATACATACTAGGAGGAAATATTGGCAAACTATATATCTCATAGAGAATTAGCATACATAATACATAAACAACTTATGAACTTGTTAGAAAAAATAAAAAATAAAAACAATTGAAAACTGAATACATTTTAATTGATACAAATAACAAAATCTCAAAGACAATACAAAGTGTCCAAATGATATATGAAAAAATGATCAAAATTGTTCCTTATCAGAGAAAAGAATATTGTACACCAAAATGAAATATCACTTCAGAAAAAGTGGCTATTATATAAAAGATTAATGATAAGAAATTCCACCAAGGATTTGCAGAAAAGAGAACTCTTGTACACCGTTGGTGAGAACACAAATTAATACAGTCATTACAGAAAGCAATATGAAGTTTCTTCAAAAAATAACAGAGCTACCAAATGATCCATCAATTATACTACTCAGTACATATTCAAGTTAAGTGAGATCAATATGTGAAAGAGATACCTGCACTCCCATGCATATTGCAGCATAATCCATCATAGCTAAGGAAGAGCAATAACCTAAGTGTCAGGAACTGATGAATGTGGTAAATATACACAATAGAATGCTACTCAAACATAAATAGAATGAAATTCTGTCATAAGGATTATGTCACATGGATATTGTTGGTGACCATTAATTTGAGTGAAATTAGCCAAGCATAAAATACACATCCAAGTACTAGATAATCTCACTCATGAGTGTAAGAAGGAAAAAGAGAGAGGGAAGGAGGGAAAATGGGAGGGAGGGAGGGAGAGAGGGAAAGAGAAGGAGAGAGAAGGGAAGAGAGGGAGAGGGATCGAGAGAGAGAGAGAGAGAGAGAGAGAGAGAGAGAGAGAGTTGTTTGTGTGTGAGAGAGAGATTGCAATGATTAGGGCAAGGTATAGAAAAAGATTGATCAGTGCATACCTACCACATTACAGATAGAATTAAGAAGCTTTGGTGTGCTGCTTCAAAATAGGATAACTGAAGGTAACAATGGTGTTCTGTGCATCTCAAAAGCTAAAAGGAAAGATTTTGAATGGTTTCAATATTAAGAAATGATAAATGTTTGAGGAGTTAGCTATGTTTAACCAAAATTAAACACAACACATTGTATCCAGGTACGTAAACATGATATAGAACTTGTTTGATATGTACAAATTTCATATTTTAGGTGTTAGTTAAAACTGAATTTAAATAAAAATATTTAGAGTATCTCAGAAAATAAAAATTACATATCTACCTTTTACCTTCTTATAAGGTTTTACCTTTTCCTGAATATAAATAATTTTAAAATATACCTATTATTTTAATTGGTTAACAGAAATTCATTTAAATATATTGAGTTAATTTTTACATAGAATATAGCAGGAGAGCAAATTAATGGATAGCATACATAGGAGAGAGAACAAAGGTGCAAAAAGATAGAAAATCTGATTACAAGTTTAACCATTGGGGAAGAAAACTTCTGATATTGATCTGTTTGGAACTCTTGGGGAAAAGATGAAATAAGGAAAGAGTAAGAGTATTTGAAAAGATAATGTCTGATTACACACTGAGAATTTACAAAAAATATTAGAATAGCAATTCACTGGATTCAAAAAATAACACACACACACACACACTCCAAATAACCAACGACTGACATTATTAAGGGCTATCTGAAAAGAAAATAAGTTCTCTACAATAGGAGTCTGAAAACTAGATAAGAAATATGTTGGGGTTGTATTTCCTGTGTGCATAGCGCACAAGCAGTGATTGGTAATGAACAAATGAATAAATATGGTTGTGTCCCACCAGAACTCTACTACAAATACAAGTATGTCACATTGTAGCTGGCTGAACTCTGGTAAAATGTAATAAGAGAACAAACACTGATTTCTCAATGATAAAGGATAATGGAATTTATATAATTAGAGTTTTAAAAGGTAGTAGCAAGAAAATAACTCCTAAACTATAGTTTAGGGCTGGGATTTAGCTCAGTTGGTAGAGCGCTGCTCTGCAGTCTCTGAGGTCCCGAGTTTGATTCCCAGCACTGCAAAATGGGAGAAGGACATGGCAACCCACTCCCAAGGCAGTCCCGAAACAGTCAGCCATTGAAAACCCTATGAGGGTCGCTATGAGTCGGATACCGACTTGACGGCACCTAACAACAACAACAAACTATAGTTTATGTCCTCAGTTTTTGGAGGTAAGCAAAGCCAATCCATTTGCAATAAACAAATTTTATAAAAAGACATTTTCACATACTAAGTCTCATTAAGAAAATTTTCGAGGTGATGTCTTAGAAAGATAAAATATTTTGCCATGAAAAATATTCTGAGATGTAAATTAAATACTGATAAAATATTGACAAAAGAGTTCATAAACATGAGCAGATTTTGGTTCCATAAAGGTAATGATGATTTTCATGTGAAGAATTAATAAAAGAATCATAGATATAAAATCCTGATTTATATTAAAATGTGAGACAAAAGATGATAGATCAAAATTAGAGTTTTCTGGTTTTCATATTTTCCCAGAAAAATTGATAAATTTCACTTAAGTTTGTTTAAAAGGCCTAAGTAAATATTAAAATAAAATCAGTTGCTTTTGTAGAGGAAAAGTAACATAAAACTTAATAAAGTAAAATAGAAAAGTAGAATGGATAATTGGCATCATACAAATGATGCTGAGATATATTGATAAATAAATTTTCAAAATAATTACTACTGGCTAAAAATAACACCTAAATAAGAGATAATTTGTTGTTGTTATTGCTAGGTACCATCAAGACAGTGCCCAATGCATAGCAACCCTATGTACAAGTGAAACACTACTGTCAGTGCTTTTTAGCCATTCAGAGAGTTTTCAATGGTAGATTGATCTTTGGGAGTGGACTGGCAGGTCTTTCTCCCAAGCCTACAGCACCTGGTGTACCCAGGCAGTCTCCCACCCAAGTACCAACCAGGCCTGACACTTCTTAGTTGCCGAGTTCTGACAGGATCAGATGCCACAGTGGTATGGCTGCAGGCCCTAGAGATAATTACTCTCCATGAAACATTGTAATATTTATTGTAAAGAGAATTTCAGACATATGGTACAGAACTTTAAATAAAAAAAAATGAGAATGGAGATATATAGAAAAATACCCTCAAAAAATTCACTGTTTTTCTTCTGAATATTTTATATTTATATGTTATGCTGTTATTGTTGTTAGGTGCCATGGAGTGGGTCTGACTCACAGCCACCCTATGTACAAAAGAACTAAACACTACCTGACACTGTGTCATATAGCAGTAAACATAAATTCAAAATGATATAATAATTTTTGCACAAAGTTTATCAATATTTATACGAAATACAAATTGTAAATAAATACTATTTTTATGTGTCAGATTTACCGAAAACATCAAATATGATGGCATCCTATTTTACTTTCTCATCAATTACTAGTTAGAGAAAATCTGTTATCACTTTTATCAATAACATAATATCTACCAAAACTAAAAACATACTTTTATATGTTATTTTTTGCCATTATAATGCTGCAAAACATACCACTCTTAAAGTCAATGTAGATTAAAAGCTGAGTGTGGTGGTGCATGCCTATAATCCCAGCGGTTTGGGAGGCCAGGGCAGAAGGATGGCAAGCTGGAGACCAGAGGCAGTATGCGTAATTTAGCGAAACCCTGTCCCAAAAAAGTAAAAAAGAAAAATGGACTGAGGGTGCAGTTCAGTGGTCCAGCACTTGCAGAGCATGCAACGCAATGTCCTGGGTTCAACCCCCAGTATCGCAACAACAACAACAACAACAAAAGTCAATGCTGATTAAACAAAATAAGCTTTGAACTCGAATAAGACTATGAATGAGTAATTTAAGCTGGTTAGTTCTTCTGGTCCTGCCAGGCCTTCATTGCATTTCTTCATCCAGGTACTTATTGGCAGGTTGTTACCTGGGGTGATTTGCCTCTCTCTCAGGTGTCTCTCTGGTCTCTCCCACAGGGTAATGGGGGCATGACGTCAAGATTAATGCAGAGGCAGAGCAACAAGCAAGATAAAAGTTGAACATGACTTCAAGCACCTGTTTACATCATTTCTCCAACATTGCACTGGCCCAAAAGTAGTTACAAGGTAGATCTCAAGAGTAGGGGAAAATAAGCTCCACTTCTTTATTTAGATTAACTTGCAGTTCACACTTCAAAGAGCAAGGATATAGGAACTGGTGAAGTATTAGACATTTGCCAGTGCAAAAAAATAAGAATTCACAGCAATTAACAAACTTATAGTATACAATAGAAATAAGGATGAAAACAATCAATCTAGTGCATCAATTGATGCAATCATTCATATACTTGGATACATGTGGTATGATTTAGCCAAAGTAATACTTAATGAGATATTCTTAATGAGATAAAATGATTATAATATCAATCTTGTGTCAGTAAAATATAAATAGTTGTATATTTTCTATCCCAGTGAAGTCTTCTGTAGCTAATGAAAGTTATTTTATGAAAAATATTTTCAAAAAAAGCAATCTACAAAATCAAACATGTCACCATATCTTCAAATAAATAACATATACTTCAATATCTTTGTAATAACAGTAATTAAATGCTAAAAATAGATTTACAATGTGCTCTTCAATTTTTTTTAAATTCTGTACCATAAGCATGTATTATGGCTTTGTTATCTATACACATTTCACTCAACAATTTGTTAATATCTTGTGTCCTACACTGACTCATAGGAAAGGAAACTATATAGTGTGTGCAGCCATACAATTATAGCATCTGATCCTGTTAGATCCCAGAAGCTAAGTAGGGTCAGATCTGGTCAGTACTGGCATGGTAGACTGTCTGGGAGCACTAGTTGCTGTAGCCTTGGGAGAAGGACCTGACAACCCAGTCCCAAAAAACAATCAGCCACTGAAAACCCTATAAATAGTAGAGAAGCACTGACAACAGTGTTTTGTCTATTGTACATAGGGTCTTTATGAGTCAGACACCTGCTTGAGTGACAGGTCCAGATCCACTCATGATGGGTAGACAGAGACCCCATGTGAGGAAGAGTATTTTTAATAAAGGCATTGAAGGGAAAATCTACTGAAAAGGGAAAAAGCACCTTCTGCCTCGGAGGGAAAGTCTTCTGAAAAGGAAATAGTACCTCCAAAAGGTCTCTTTATGAAGAGGGACTTGGGACCTCATCTTTTCTTTTTCTTAAATCTTAATTGGTCACTATTGTAGATTTCTGGGAAATATTAATGAAAAATATATAATCTTCTGTCTCTGTGGGCAATGCTAATTCAGATTGGGAGTTGACAAGCCTCAGGCTTTCTTGAACGGGAAATCCCTTAATGACTTCCAACAGGATAAATTCCTTAAACAAAAGCCTTTGTAGGACAGCTCTTCCATAAGCAAAAGCACTCATTTGTCATAACAACAGAGTCAATGGGGTAACACACAGGTGACAGTTAACTGCCCTAAATTCCTGCATAAAGTTAAGAATAGTCAATTGTTACAGTAAATGTAGATGCTCAGGTCTTGGTTTATTTCTTTGAAATAATCACAAATTGTCTCTGAGTTCCTCTTCCACTTTGATTACCACCTGACACTCATGTGACAATTGATCAGGTGATTACATCAATGCAACCAACTTCCTTGTCCTTTTTCTGACCTTTCATAAGATTTAATCAATTGTAATTCTGCATAAAAAGGCTGGGTTATCTGGAAATAAAGGCAACAAGATCACATTGCCTCTGAGCTGCTGTGTCAGTTACCCACCCCCAACTCCTCATCTGCCTTTGGAAATCCCTGGATTCTATCTAGGCTGCAGCTGGTCTGCAGCACTCAAGGACACCTAAGGACAACAGCAGCTATACAGTGACTATTTTCAATCTGGTATATATATTCAATGTATCTTCCAATATTCAAATTATGTGTTTTTTTCTGAATATAAGCTGTATTATACAGAATAGAAGCATGACTCAAAATGTATAACTATCATAATTTGCATGAATTATCAAGGTATTGTGTGTGTATTCAATAAATTAATGAATAGGGCTTCATATCTTTTCAATTACTTAGTCTTTTTCTGCATTTAATTTTGATAATTAAATGACAATTGTCTTTCAAGAAAAAGACAATGGTCATGATTTTGCCTTCTGGACTATTGTTTGGAATGAGAAATATAACACAATAAAAGTACAAGATTCACAACTGTGGAGAACTGTCACAGATTCTCAGCAGGTAGAGTCATTTGATCCTGAACTGTTAAATATTTTTTTCTGAGTGCTTTAGTTCTTGAGGGGTGGGAGTAGAGTAACAATTGTCTATCATACATTGCTTAAATATTTCTAGTCCTTGTTTGCCTTCCACTCAACAAATTGATTAATTGTTCTGACTACATACTGTTTGCTGTTAACAAATATATTCAGTATTTCTTAAACTCTCCTCAGTAAAAATTTTTTCTTGGCTAAAATAAATAAGATAAAGACAATATATTTTCAATTCTCTAGTTGTTTGGACAAATTATCTGAATTACTTTATACTTTAATGTATAAACAAAACATTTAACACAAATAAATCCGAGCTATTTTAAACCAGTCCCTTCCTGTTTGCAAGACAGATGGCAATATTTCAAAAGCTATAAATATAAATTATAGTATATGTGCCTTTGGGCATTGATATGCATAATTTCAGATATATTTGACTAGTTATTTTCATAAATATGTAAATATTGTGTTTCATCTTTGGGAACCAAATATGTGTATTACATTCAAATAATAATCCAAAGGGAACAAATATCTATTGAACTTAGTTCTAGAATTTGTAATGAACATAATTTGCCAAAGTAGGTGACTTTCAGGGATCTGACTTTTCAAAGTGAATATCACATGCAAACAAAAATATTTAAACTGTTTTTGAGTCTAAAGGTATCAGCACTAAAATAGAGAAAATAGAGACAAAGAGATATAGAGATAATAATTGAAATAAAACATTAAATTAAAAAGTAAAGATAAAAATTACACTGACTTCCAAAAAAGTATTACTTTTTAAATTTATAATTTTTTCTTTAATAGTTTAATTGGTTAAAGTAGCACTTTAGTTATAGCAGCAAAATTGACTTTGGCAACATTATCAAATTCATGTGGAAGAATTTGTGTATAGACAAAAATCAAAGTCTATTACAGGCTAATGACAGCCTAATTTCTGTGCATTTGTCTGTTTTCTTATGAATCAATTATATTTTAGAATGTCTGAGTTCAACAAAAGTTGACCTTTAGTGAACTTTATCTAGTGTCATGCATTCAATGGCCTCCATTCCTACCCAGATGACAATAGATATTATTAGATCTTAATGAAAATCAAATTTCTCTATATTCAGTAATTAGGTAGTAAAACTAATTAGTTGAGGACCTACAAAACTAGTGTTAAAGGTGATTAAGCCAAGTTAATGATTACAAAAATAATTATACATCCACAGTGAACTTCAAGATTATAATTGGACTGTCTATCCCAGTTAATTAGATAATTAGCACACCAAGATTGTTGAAAAACTTTGAATAGTTAGAAAGTGCATTCTGTAGAAATCTCACATTTACATGTACTCTTTCAGATAATTTGATACCACAAATCTTCTAAAGTTAAGAGACAAAGATGTGATTTTCATTGCTCACAATAATTAGTAGTTATCCAATTAATGTTATTGTTATTAGTTCCTTTCTATTCCAAAACAAAGTTCATCAAAATAACAATAAACTTCAATGAAAAAAAATGCAAAAAACGATTAGATGAATTTGTTGCTTTGTTGCCTCCAATGATTGTAAAAATTGTTGAAAATTATATTATGTGGGTTTTGTTCATTAAATGCTCCAAGTACAAAATAGAATATTTATCTTGAATAACTCAATTATCATCTCTCAGAAAGAAATCCATTTTTATTCTGATTGATTTTTGACTCCATTACTAACTCTTTACTGCAAGTGTCTGGAACATTGTCCTACATACAGAATAATTTTTCATGTTGCTAGTTGAAAAGTCAAAAGAATATACTCTTCATCAATTCTCCATTATTTGTATTAAGTTACATCCAGGGAATGCAACCGAATGAACTGGCATCATCAGCTTGAATCACATTTTTTTTGTCAATCATATATCAATCAAACATACAAATGATAAAGGAAATAATTAAAAATAACATCTCTTGACAATAAGAATTATCTTTTTATATTATAGTCACTTATTCATGGTTTTTCAATAAAAAACTGATTATTCAAAAGACTAGATTGAATTCTATGAATAATATTTAAAATATTTTGATGTAATGTTTTGATCAAAAAGAGACTACATGACTGTTTTTATATTAACAATTCTCAGTTTGGAGGATATACAGAATGTTGTATAATTTTATTTTTGTTATTAGGTGACTTCAAGTCTGCTCTGACTCATAGCTACACTAGGTACAATAGAATGTAACCCTCCTGACGCTGTGCCATGCCTGGCTTTTCTGCATGTACAATTTAGAAATCCACTAAATCTTGATATTGAAAATTTATTCAAAGTTCATAAACTAGAAAGTGACTTATACTTTTGTTAAATACATAGTTCCACTTTTTCATGAACTGGTTAATGATGCCAATAAAATGTACCATATTAAAAATTTCTCATTGTAGCACACAAGTATCAAAACTTGCTTTTTGATTGTAATTGTTATTAATTAGGTATTCAAGTCTTTGGAGAATGAAAATACACGTCTTAATTTATCATATTCATGAGAGAAAACTAGATTTTAACCAATAATCAGAATTCTTCAAAACAACGGGATTCAATTCCACTGCCAATGAGGGAAAAATCAAAACTAGTGGAGAGTTCCTGATGCCATTGCCTCTGAACATCACCAACTTTGAGGAATAATGCCTAGTGTTTTCTGACTCATTTAGAATAGTACCCCACGGCAAATTCCAACCTCAAGATATGCAAGAAAAGGATATTTAGTAATAGTTTTCCTATTGGAGGTAAATGGCATTGGTACTTTTTAATAATGGACAATCATAACAAGGAGTAATGGACAATTATTATGAATAAGGAGTAATCTCCAAATATATGGTCATCATATATACATATGCACATATATATATATATATATTAGTCAAGATAAATAGACAACTTACTGCATTCCTTCTATAATCACATGACTGTTCGAGGGATTCAGTGATGACAAATTAGATGGTAGCTATTACTTTAAATGGGATTGATTTCTTCCTTTACATGTCTATTTTAGGGGAATTTCCATGCATGTGTATGGCATTGAAGATTTTAGTTAATTCAGAATAAAGTATTATTTCATAGGGGGAATGTACATGTATCAATATGATATTATTCCAAATGAAATTACTGGTTATACAAAAATAATCTAAATTGAGAGAAAGCACTAAATATAGTATATCACTTTCAGATAGGCTAGAGTCTCACTGGACTTGTTAAAAACCTAAGATGCCACATCTCTATATAGCTGAAGTAAATTCAAATGTGTAATATCCAGGAGTATTTGATATTAAAGGGTTCTGATCCTAGAGATCAAAGCATGCTAAGATCTGCAGAAAATTATTTGAGTCATATTCATTTTTGATCTCAAAATGAAATCTTAGACAAGAGTATTAGGTCTTTGTAATCCCAGAAAGAGATTTTAAGATTTTGGAGAAAAAATAACTTTAAAAATGATAACATAAATAATCGATTTCAAGTGTATCAGTTAGAACTGCTTAATTACAGGACAAAATAGATACAAGGAAAAATCCCTTAAGGAAGAATGAATCAGTTTTCTTGTTAGTTATGTCAACATTCCTGGTTTTCTGCAGATGAGACCCAAATTAGATCCAGGGGTGAAAGCTCTTTCTTTTTCCCTGTCCCTCAAATTTCCTTGTCTTTCTATCCTGACTCCTTTTGACTCCCACTGTTTTTTCAGGCCATTATTCCCCGAAACAATATAGCATGATAACTGTTCTACACAGCATTCACATATATTAGGTATTTTGAGTAATCTACAGATACAGGATGATGTGCATAGGTTATATTCAAATACTACCCTGTTATATTTAAGGCACTTGAGCATACATAGATTTTGGTATTCATGTGCAGTAGAGGGATGGTATTTTGCTCACAGAAATTAATGACTGAGAAGCCATACACACAATTTTTTAAGTATGAATATTTACTATTGCTATTTGATATCAGATATTTGATACTAAATTTGTTTCAAGTATTTCTTACATTTATTTACTTTGGTGAGGCATAAAGAAAGCGGAAGAATCCCCTTATAACTTCACTTTTCTTCCATTCAGATGCAAACTAGAAGAAGCATATCACTGTCACATATCCTTGAAGAGCTTTGAACATTTATGGATCTTTATTATTCTAACCTCATTTGGAACTCATTCTTTGTATTTATCAGTTATAGTATTCAAGATAGCTATTGGCACTAAAGATAAAACTCAAGTAACTCTCCTTATCAAGAAACTTGTATTTATTTATTTATGTATTTATTTATCTTTGCGGTACTGAGGGGCTGAACCCAGGGCCTCACACATATTTGCAAGCCCTCTGCTACTGAGCTGCACCCCACCCCCAATTTTTATTTTTTAAAATTGAGACAAGGTCGCCCTAAGTTACGCATGCTGCCTGTGGCCTCGAATCTGCAATTCTCATGCTTTCAGCTCCCGAGTGGCTAGGATTACAGGCACGCACTGCCACAGCTGGCTAAGAAACTTGCTTTTAAATACATTTGTACTTTTCACTTATTTGATTTATGAATTTTCCCTACATTGTTCAAAACAACATGTGTAGAAACATATTTACTGATCCTTGTCCTTGAGACTAAAGTAGAATATATCCACTACATTGCTTTACTCTGCAAATATTTGAAGAGCAACTATGAGTCAAAAAATACTTATGTATTCACTGATTATATAGAAGGGAACAAAGGAAAAAATCCTCACCACAGGAGTTTAAGCTTTACTGGAATCCTCATTTAATTTCACTTCAGTATAGATCACAGCAACTTAAGATAAATAGGCATTCCCAACATCCAGTATCACATCATTTTATCCTTTACATAAGTGTTGCTGTACTTGACCTTCTCAGAATTGTGCTCAATCCGCAGTCTGCTGCTGCAATATCTATAAAGGAACTGATCATTAGCTTTCTAGAAAGGTTACCCAAAATGTTTCCTAGTATTTTAAAATATACCTTATTAGGTAGACTCCAAATAAAATAACATTTTCAGATAGTTGTGCTAAAACATTTCAGTATTTTCAGTAATTGCTTCAATTTTTTCAATAATGTATTATACCTATTCTTCAGTCTTCTATGGTTTGTTCTTTCTCTCACTGCTATGCTCCTTTATGGAGCTGTGATTTAGCTCAGTTGGTAGAGCACCGCTGTGAGGTCCTGGGTTCAATTCCAAGCACTGCAAAAATGGGAGAAGGATGTGGCAATCCACTCTCAAGGCAAGCCCAAAATAATCAGCCACTGAAAACTCTGTGAGGGGCCAAGTGCAGTGGTGCGTGCCTGTAATCCCAGCAGCTCCAGAGACAGAGGCAGGAGGATCTCAAGTTCGAGACCAGGGGCAGTCTGCATACCCCCAACTCCCACCCAAAAAACCCAAAAACATTGTGAGGGTCACTATGAGTGGGACACCACTCCATCGCACCTAACAACAACAACAACTTGCTCCTTTACACATCTAATACTCTGTAGTAGCTGGCTGGTACCTCACTCATGGATCATTCTACATTTTTAAGAGAAGTTCCTTAAAAAATCCTTTAGCACCGTTCTATGCACAAGTGCATATATGTTGTTAGGTGCCGTCGAGTCGGTATCCAACTCATAGCGACCCTCTGTACAACAGGGGAAACACTATTGCCAGTGCTTCTCTGCTGTGCATAGGGTTTTCAATGGCAGATTGATTTTTGGGAGGGGGTTGCCAGGTCCTTCTCCCAAGCCTGCAGCACCTGGTGTTCCCAGGAGGTCTCCCATCCAGGTACTAACCAAGCCCGACCCTGCTTAGCTTCCGAGATCTGACAGGATCGTATGCCACAGGGCTACGGCTGCAGGCAGTGCATATATACATAAACATAAACATACCATTTACCCATGTTGAACCAGGTGCCTGCTGTAGCTCCAGTAACTCAGGAGTCAGAAACAGGAGGATTGTGAGTTCAAGGACAGAGGCAGCATGTGTAATTCAGTGAGACCTAATTAAAAAAAAAAAAAAAAAAAAGAGTTGGGATGCAGTATTTGCAAAGTATGTACAAGACCCTGGATTCAGCTCCCAAGTAACACACACACACACACACACACACACACACACACACACACACACACAAAGTCCATGTTGGTATATGTAACTATTGCTAATTTATTTAATACATTTGTAGGAATATATCAATATATGTATCTAATATTTTATTGGAATTTAGGTTATTTACAGATTTTTTCTATTACAGTAATGTTGGTCTACTTATTATTAGCCCCACCTGTCTGTCAGTTTGTCCTGCTGTGGGCTTGGGTGTTGCTGTGATACTGAAAGTTATGCCATGAGTATTTCAGATCTCAGCAGAGACATCCATGGTAGACTAGTTTCAGTTGAGCCTCCATACTAAGGCAGACTAGGGAGAAGGACCCGGCAGGCTACTCTGGAAACAATTAGCCATTGAAAAACCTCTGAATGGCAGAGAAGCACTGTCAAAAAAGTCTCTGAGAATGAACCCCACAGGCTGGAAGGCAATCAAGAAATGACTAAGGAAGTGTCACCTCCTCAAAGTAGTTGTCAGGTGCCTACATGTCAGGTCCAAGTCATAGCAACCCTACATACAACAGGATGAAACACTCCCCGACATTGTGCCATGCTCAATACTATGTCAGGGCTTCTCTGCTATTCAGAGGATTTTCAATGTCTGATTGTTTTGGGATAGTTTTGGGAGTGTGCTGCCAGGTCCTTCTCCTTTTTTTGCAGTGCTGCTGATCTAACCCAGGACCTCCTAGCATGCATAGCAGTACTCTACCAACGGAGTGAAACCCCACACTCTTCAAAGTAGAGTCAATCTCAATGATGGGAATCAAATATAGCTGTTGGGGCTTCCTTTTGCTGATGTGGCATGACTCAAAATGAGAAGGAACACTGTGGCTGCAACAATGGCTCAAAACATTTAAAAAATGAAACATATCTAACACAGGGTTGAATTGTGTTTCCTTCTGCTGTATTTAAGAGTTATTATAAGTCAGAGATGACTGGGCCACACCTAAAAGCAATAATAATAACTTATTAAATATTTAACCATTGAGTGAATGTGTCAAGTATTCTTACAGGATAATTTGCTAGAGGTAGAATCAGTCTCATTTATGGCATTAAGATACTTAATTTTCATATAATTTATGAAAATTTCCCACATTTTAATTTTTTAACAATTTACGGTCACTTTAGTATGCAGGCATATTTCCTATTTTCATTATCCTTATCAATACATAGATACACACTCAAAAATTTACCAGTTCTATGGAAGAAAATCATTCTAGTATTGTGTTATTACCCTCATTACCAGTAAGATTGAGTGTCCTTTGATAATTTTATGGATTTTTTGGTTTCCTTAAATTCTGAATTATCTATCACATTCATCACAAAATATTCTATTACATTGCTTTATCTTACTAACTGACTCATTGAAGATCAGGAAAGAATTCAACAACTTCCTCTTAGCCACAGAGTAATTGTTAGGGACATTGTATTAGATAGATTAATAGAGACTAATTAATACTTTATTTAAAAACTTCCAAGAGAATTTATGGTTTCTAGTTAACTTTCTCAATCTGTAGGATCAATAGCTTTTATCCTAGTTTATATCAAGATCAGCTGGGGAACATTTAAAAGTCACAATATCCTGTTCTGAGATTTGGATTCAATTGATCTGCAGTAAGTCTTGGGCCTTACTTAGATGTTTCCCCAGATGCTTTCAATTGAAATATTGCTGATAATCACTAGGTTAGAAGCAGACAAATCTTTTACTTGCAATGCTAAAGAGACTGCATGAAACAGAGTGGTGTATAATCATTTCTGATTGAAAAACAGATTTGATTTACAATTGTCACTTGAGTTATTTTACCCCTCCTCTCCTCCTATCCAAGACTTTGAATTCTCCTTAGTTCTTCAGGATTGTGGTTCCCCACTCTGCTTTTGACATTTGCTTCTTTTAGGGCTCCTTTGAGAAGCTATTCTTGAATGTCAAACCTTGCTAAATTTCTCCCTTGGATCATTTACTGTGTGTAGATAATTATGTTCTGTGTACACTGGGTAAATTGAAAGTCTCCATGATCCTTTGAATCAAGTGGGTTCTAATTCTATGATACTGTCTGTACGAGATCAAGCCCTACAAAGACAGCCACTCTCTTTGTGTTAGTCTGTTTTGTGTAGCCATAACAAAATACCTGAATCTAAGTACTTTATAATGAAAGATTGATTTAGGTCAGGATTCTGGTTGTTGGAGTGTCCAAATAACATGGTTTGGCCTCCTGGCTGTATCTCAAAATGGAGGAAAAGCAGAAAGGGAAATGTCACATGCTAAAGAAAATGCATGGTGAGACAGGAAGCTAGAAGTAGGGCAGGGGCCAGGCTTGCTTTTTTTGTTACATCCCGAGTAACCTAATTGGCTCTCACAGGTCCCACTTGTTAATATCACTACATTGAGGACCAAGCCTCCAGAACATGAACACTTGCAGGACAATTGACATCCCACCATGGAACTATCCTTTTCATGATCAAGGATGTATAGGTTATGTCACACACAGAGTATGAATTGGCCTAACTTTATTACCCAAGCACAGAGGCAAGTTTGTGCTAAATTTAACCCAGTTTAACCAGACCATGGAACCTTATCCCACCACTGCATTCTCACATCATAATATATAATGCACTGGTAATAATAGTTGTTCAGTAAATATTTGCTTAACCAAATGGGGTTGCATAAAATTCCACGAAACTTATAAGACAAAAGAAACTATGTGAGATCATGTGTATACTAATTTAAAACTTATTTGTGGATGATTTAAGGTATATTTGGTTCAGGGGAAGGGTAAATTAATATTAGTAGTAATTATAGTCACAAAAATTCTATGTAGAAATGTTATATACATTAATATCATAAAATCAATTGCTATATTCAAAATGGC
>VMDO01027539.1:0-25115 GCA_007922755.1 Pedetes capensis | reverse complement strand
GGATCGGATGCCACAGGGCTACAGCTGCAGGCAATTTTAGTATACTTTCATACTAATAGAAAAGTTATAAATAACTCAAATATGGCCTTTGTCCAGATTGAACAATTGGTGACATTTTCCCCCATCTCTTCTCCTGTTCTCTTCTCTCCTCTCCCCTCTTCTCCTCTTCTCTTTTCTCTTCCTCTCTCCTCTTTTTTCTTCTCCTCTCCTCTTTCCTCTTCTCCTCTCCTCTCTTCTCTTTCACCCCCCTCCCTACAACAAGCACATGTTCTATTTATTCTGAAAATTTGGGAGTTGGAGACATTGTGCTGTTTCATCCTGGTTACTTTGGTGTATATGTATATAAAACATAATAAGTCACTTATATACCCTCAGTATAGTTGTTGTTGTTGTTGTTAGGTGCCGTCGAGTCGGCATCCGACTCATAGCGACCCTCTGTATAACAGGGGAAACACTATTGTCAGTGCTTCTCTGCTGTTCATAGGGTTTTCAATGGCAGATTGATTTTTGGGAGGGGGTTGCCAGGTCCTTCTCCCAAGCCTACAGCTTCTGGTGTTCCCAGGAGGTCTCCCATCCAGGTCCTAACCAAGCCCGACCCTGCTTAGCTTCCGAGATCTGACGGGATCAGATGCCACAGGGCTACCGCTGCAGGCTTCAGTATAGTTATCAAAGTTAAAAAATTTAACAGTGATACAGCACACAGTCCAATCTACAGTTCATTTTCAAATTTGATGAATTGCTTCAGTGACATCCTTTATAGCTTTATTTTTCAGCTCAGAGTCCAATCCAGGAATTATATTTTGTTACATGTATTTTTAATCTGTAATTACTCTTAGAAAAACAAAAACAAAAACAAAATGAGCAAAACAAAAACCTCTTCTTGACCTTGTACTCTTAGAAGAATACCGGCCAGTTGTTTTATAGAATATTCCTTGTTTTTTTTCTTGTTTATGCTGATTAACTTTAGCTTATGCATAATTTGACAGAAATACTAATGAAATGCTCTTATGTTATTACTAAACATAGATCTAGATGTCTTGATACTTTTACATTTGAGAAATGAGAGTTGGTGGGAATTACTCTGGTTTATTCAAGGGATTGCTCCTTGGAAGATAGAAAGGATGTCATCCTCAAAGCTCCATGTTGGGGAACTAAGAGGAGCAAAGGGCTTTAATAGGGAGAGAAAGGAGGTACAGAGAGACAGTGGAACAGGAGGACTATCTGCTGAGTGGGGTCTTCATCCTGCAGAATATGTGTCTCCTTTTTCTCTCTTCTGTCTAGAACATCACAAGGGACCTCAACATTTTGGGGCTAGTTCCTGCATTTTCTTAAAAATGATATAGTAGTCTTTTGCAAGTTCAACCTCATAGCAATTTCCATACTCTGTGTTAGGTGATGCACAAGATTGAAGAATAAGGAGGTCTGTTATGCATCTTGATGTTACCTGAAGGTTACCAGATGTTCTGGATTCTGTAAATGTAAAGAAAGATTATTTAGCAGTTAACATCATCACTTCTTGGGTAAGCCTTCTTTTTAGAATTTAGAATGCAGGGCAAAAGGAAAGGAGAACAACCTTGCAAAAGGCCAAGGGAGAGAAGCATAAGTGACTCTGCCCAGGATAACTTTCAGAGGGGGTCATTGTTATAATCTCCTTTGAAGTACGTCTTACTAGGAGCCAAACGATATTAACTTATCACAATACTGATAATATTAGACTTAATGACCTTATTGGGGCTGGGATTTAGCTCAGTTGGTAGAGCCCTGCTCTGCAGTCTCTGAGGTCCCAAGTTTGATACCAGCACCTCAAAAATGGGAGAAGGACATGGCAATGTACTCCCAAAGTAATCCCAAAACAGTCAGCCCTAGAAAACCCTATGAGGGCTGCTATGAGTCAGACATGACTCAATGACATCCAACAACAGCAACAATGACCTTATTAAGATGAAGTTCTCCAGGTGTTTTAATTGTAATTGATGAAGCGATACATTGAGATTAGGATATGATACTCATAAAACACTAGCCATGTTTCTCTAACCCTTCTTAGCCTACACCTGGGCTTTAATCCTTGCCAGGCCTGCATCAACCAGTTACAACAAGATCTGCAAATGGCCAACCATAAGGCAGAACTGATGAAACCTATACAAACGCAGAGAAATGCTGTTGTGTGTTCCATATTCCAGATAGAAAACTACAGAGTTTGTGTGCTCTGATGGTTATGACACTAGCTTTGGACCAATCTTTCCTTGCTATGGCCCCATTCCTCCTTTATGGAGCAGGAATGTTCATTCTGTGCCATTGTATGTTGGAAGTATGTAACCTGTATTTGTTTGTTTGTTTTGCAGGGGCTCACTGCCAAGTTTCCCTTGAGTCTCAGTGGGACTTTGAACTTGGACATTTGAGTAAGGTTGAGCCTGTTAAGATTTTGAGGACTCTTAAATTTGAACAAAATGTCTTTTGCATTATGAGATGACCATTAATTTTGGGGGTTTGGATGGAGTATTATGATTTAAATCTAAAATGCCCTCAAAACATCATGCATCTGGACTCTTGGTCCCCACCTCCTGGTGCTATCCTGGTGCTATGGAACTTTAGGAGGTAGGACCTAGTTTTGTGGAATTAAGTCACTGAGGGCAGGCCTTTGGAGGTTTAACTGGATCCTCAGTTCTAGTAATCTCTCTCTGCTCCTGATTCACCATAATGTGACGTTTTCTACCACAGCCCTGCTGCCTGTCCTGCTGCCATGCCTGTCCTGTCTCTCTTCACAGAAATCCTCTAAACTGTGAGCTCTAATAAGTGATTTCTCACATAAGTTTATTTCTTTCATGTATATTTGCCCCAGTATTGCCCAAGCTAATCCAGAAAGTATGGCACTTAATGTATGCAAAGGATTTAAAATGTGCCTGGCAAATTATGTAAGTTTATTTGTTATTGTTAATCAAATAACACATGTCTAAACAATGAGACTGGGAGAAGGACCTGGCAACCCCCTCCCAAAAATCAATCTGCCATTGAAAACCCTATGAACAGCAGAGAAGCACTGACAATAGTGTTTCCCCTGTTGTACAGAGGGTCGCTATGAGTCGGATACCGACTCGACGGCACCTAACAACAACAACAACAACAAACAGTGAGAATACTTTCTTTTCCATCTTTTCTGTGAGGTGAATAAAAAACTAACTGATAATACCCATTACTAGCAATGATGCTGTGGGACATTTAATTTTAAACTTGGTTAATCAAATTAGAAATTATTCACATTTTCTGGAGGAAGTAAAAAAATTTTAATGGATAAAACTTTTTTATACTAATTTTTTATTAGAAATTTTTAATGTACATCATAATGTGATTCATTTTGACATGCTTTTCATTGTGACAATTTTCATATATGCAGTTTGATAAACATTATTCATATAGGTTATCCCTTACCCTCCCCTATGTTTCCCCCCTCCCCCCTTCCCATCTAAGTTTCCCATCCAAGTCTTCTCTATCTTTTACTATGTAGTACTTTACAACTGTGCCTGCAGCGGTAGCCCTGTGGCATCAGATCCCGGCAGATCTCGAAAGCTAAGCAGGGTCAGGCCTGGTTAGTACCTGGATGGGAGACCACCTGGGAACACCAGAAGCTGTAGGCTTGGGAGAAGGACCTGGCAACCCCCTCCCAAAAATCAATCTGCCATTGAAAACCCTATGAACAGCAGAGAAGCACTGACAATAGTGTTTCCCCTGTTGTACAGAGGGTCGCTATAAGTCGGATACCGACTCGACAGCACCTAACAACAACAACAACAACAACTTTACAACTGAATCAAAGGTGTGAGTCAGGACTGTATCCTTCAACCATACCTCTTCAATCTCTATGTTGAGCAAATACTCTGAGAAGCTGGACCTTAAGAAGAATATAGCATCAGAACTAGAGGAAGACTCATTAACAACCTGCATTCTGCAGATGACACAACTCTGCCTGCTGAAAGTGAAGAGGCTTTGAAACATTTACTGATGAAGATCAAAGAACACAGTCGTCAGTATGGATTGAGACTCAACATAAACAAAACAAAAATCTTTACAAATGGGTCAGTAAGCAAATTCATGATAAGTGGAGAAAAGATTGAGGTTATCTAAGATTTTGCTTTACTTGGTTCTACAATCAATACCCGGGAAGCAGCAGTCAAGAAATCAAAAGATGCATTGCATTGGGAAAAGCTGTGGCAAAAGATCTCTTTAAAGTATTGAAAAGTAGATGCCACATTGAAAATGAAGGTGCACCCGACTCATGCCATGGTATTTTCAGCCACATGATATGCTTGTGAAATCTGGACATTGAATAAGGGAAACAGGAGGAGAATTGATGCTTTTGAGTTGTGGTGCTGGAGATGAATATTGAATATACCATGGACTGCCAAAAGAACCAACCAATCTGTCCTAGAAGTGCAACCATAGTGCTCCTTGGAAGCAAGGATGACTAGACTGCATCTTACGTATTTTGGGCATATACTCAGGAGGGACTAATCTCTGGAGAAGGACATGTTTGGGAGAGTGGCAAATCAACAATAAAAAGGAAAACCCTCCACTAAATGGATTGACACAGTTACTGCAACAATGGGCTTAAAACATAGATAAAATCATGTGCCTGGCACAGAATCGGGCAGTATTTAGTTCTGTTGTACATGGGGTCACTATGAGTTGGACTGGACTCAATGGCACCAAACAACAACAATAATGACTTAGAGAAATAGAAGTAAGATTAAAATTAAAACTGTGATGTTAAATTAATACATACCTTTTTTTTTTTTTTTTTTTTTTTTTTTTTTGCAGTACTGGGGGTTGTACCCAGGGCCTCGTCCCTGCATGTTTTGAAAGTGCTGTACCACTGAGCTGCACCCTCAGCCCATTTTCTTTTTACTTTGTCAGACAGGGTCTTGCTAAATTAAGCAAACTGCCTCTGGTCTCAAACTTGCCATCTTCCTGCCTTCGCCTCCTAAGTCGTTGGGATTACAGGCATGTGCCACTGCACTCGGCCATATATGTATGTTCTAAAAATAGTATTACAAGCCCTGAAAAAAGAGAACAATTCCTAGCACACTTCCTCTTCCTGTCAAATTTACCCTATTTTGAATTCTTTTAAGCTTTTCTTCCATTTGCCTCAATATTTATAAATAAAATGCTTATGATGCTTGAATTTGAAATGCTTTATATTCTCTTTCAGCTGATTAAAATAAGTTAGAACTCAGTACACACATAACATACATATACACCCTTCTCCCCTAAACTTCCGAAGTAATACCATTTTTCATTGTACCTATATTCAATTTTTGTATTATTATGATTAAATAAGGTTGCATAGCTGAATGACATTGTGCATTATTATTGTTTTCTTTCTTTTACAACTTTTTTCTTGGAATGAGTATTCACATTTTGTTTTGTTTAACTTTCTGTGTAACTAGTATTAATTCTCAAATTTTCTATAGAACTGACAAAACTCTTAGTGGAGTCACATAACCAGACATTTTATGAATTCCAATTTGTGATAAAGGAGAATACACTTTTTTCAGGATATGAGCATTTTTCATCCTCTGGCATTTCCGCTCTTATGCTGCATGCTCTTGTGGAGTTTTTATGGTTTATTTTTTTTATTTACTATAATTTAATGCATTTGGAGAGGCATTGGTGACATATATACTTAATCTTCTCTGCTTTATAAAATGTCTCAAAAACTATTTTCACTTTTGCTCTTTCTTGTACGAGATCTGCTTTTAAGAAAAAATTTTAATTAGTTGCTTATGGTTAGTTGTTGTTGTTGTTAGGTGCCATCAACTTGTGTCTGACTCATAGTGACCCTTATAGGGTTTTCAATGGCTGATTGTTTTGGGATTGCCATGGGAGTGGATTACCATGTCCTTCTCCCATATCTGCAGTGCTGGGAATAAAATTTCGGACCTCAGACACTGCAGAACAGTGCTCTACCAACTGAGCTAAATCCCAGCCCCATTTATGGCTTAGAATTGTCAATAAGAAGAGGAAGATGTTTTGATTTTCCATTTTGAACATGTTTAGTGGAAATGCTAAGAGACAAAGGTGATAGATGATAACCATCTCCCACATATACTCAGTAACTATGCTTGCATAGGATTTAGCTATGCCAATATAAGTCTATTGTTACTCATCTTTTTAAAAAAAAACATTCAATTTGAATCATATTACAAAAGTGTCCATTTGCATTTGGCAGATTTTTATGACCATATTTGTAGAAAGAATAAGATTGATAGCTCTAGACCAAAACAGAGTAAAATTTAAATGGATTGCAGCCACACAGTTATATTTCTCCTGCTTGAAACACTTCTTTTGTCCTCCTATCTCAAGATAGTATTTGCCAGCCTGGGAGTTTGCTCAGCTGCTTGGGCTCTGCTCCTCTGTTTCTTTTCACCAACCCTATAACTCTTCTGTGTTGTATTCTAGGAAGACTATTTCAAGCCTTCCCTAAACAGGAGAATAATTAGTTCCATTGCTATTCAGCAAATAAATCTTACTCAAGTCAGTCTGGGCAAGATGAGTTAGTTGTACATGTAAGCAATTCCAGAGTGGTAAGAGGCAACAGAGGACAGAGAGAAGGCTTGTGGAGAAGACTACTTATGAAAATAGTATTAAGACATAACTAAATGGCTGACAAAGTGAGTGGGTTGATTGTTAGGAGATGACAAGGGACAGCAAGTAAGAGAGACAGAGAGAGATACTTGGGTCATTGGCCAAGTAAACTGAATTTTAACTGACTTTTTTCCAATTTTATTCTGTGATTAAGCTCTAATGTAATTTACTTGATAACAGTTCAAGTTAAGCTCAATTATAATTAATAGCTCATTTTGCAACATTTCATTTCAGATCTGAAGATCTGTTAATTTTGTTTGAAGAAGTTCATGTGTACTTCTAGTAATCCCCAAACATCCATTCACTCTCTCCCTTTAATAAAAAAATATTATTTTATTCAGGATGGCAATGTGCCTGGTTAAAAGATTATATTTCTCATTTTCACTCTATATGTGGATCAGTCCCTGATTATAAGCTGGCAAATTTGATTCAAGATGAATTGTTTTGTGGCCTCTAGAAGCTTCATCCTCCACATGATAGCTAGGGAAGCACACATGATGACTGGATTATGGTGGACACAGGGCCATATGCAAAGGATGTAGGGTGCAACAATGGAGTTAGTGGGTCTCTAACACTCAGAGCCCTTGTATCTTTGCTCTCACCAACCTACTTACTCTTGACTGACTTTCTGAAGGAGGTACTTTACCCACACCATTCCATTTTGATATATAAACATTCAGTTAAACTGGGCACAGTGTTTCACACCTGGAATTCCAGTGACTCCAGAGGCAGAGGCAGGAGGACATCAGGTTTGAGGCCAGAGGCAGTCTGTGTAACCTAGTGAGATCTTGTCTCAATTTAAAAAAAATTAAAAGACAGCCTGAGGGTACAGCTCAGTGGTAGCATGCTTGCAAAGCAGGCACAAAACCCCAGGTTCAGCCCCTTAATACTGCAGAAAAAGAAAAGAAAAAGAAGAAAGAAACATTCAGGTAAGCCTACTTCTGATGACATGAAAGAGATCTCAGCATGTTTTGGAACTTTGACTAAAGGATTGCAAAACCTTAAACATTCATTTATACTTTGTGAACTGTCACTTAAATTAAGAAAATATTTTCTGCTAAAAATTAATATGATTTTTTATGTTTTGGCTTCCAACTTGATGCAGGGTCCTAGAATAAAGTAGGCATTAATTCATATTTGTGAAAGGAGAGATCTTTTAATTTGAAAATTAACATAGACATTTTGCATATATCTGTCAGCACAAGTACACAGTAGTAAATAAATACTATTCTGTCCTAATGAGGTTCCTAATAAAAACAATGTAAACAACACAGACTCATATAAGAGTGAAGGACTGAAGTCTTGTAGCAGAGGGATGTGACAGGTTTGCAAGATTGGGGTTTAGATCTGTACTGAAACTCATGGTGATAAGGCAAGGAAAATAGACTAGGCAAGATTGCAGACCAAATAGAAGAATTTTAATTTTGTTGTCTAGCTAATTGAGAAACACCCAATTAACATTTAGGAAGATGATTCTGGTGTTAGGGTGAAAAATGTACTGGAGAGATAGAGACTGAAGACAAAAGGCAGAGATCAAGTCAGAAGCAACTCTTTGTTTTCTCCAAAGACAAAGGGAGAAAATTAATCTCATCATTGTGGGTCCCCTAAAGCTGAAGTCAAGTCAAACAGGGAAGGATTTCAAAGGAATAAGATGGTGTGAGACAGCAGACAGAGACATAATGGAAGAGTAAAGGGACAGAAAGACAGAAGAACCATTGTTATGGACTGAGTTGTATCCAATGTTGAATGGCTAACTACCAGTGGGATTGTATTTAGTGACAGATCCTCTCAGGTGATAGTTAGGGTGAAAGAAGGTCTTTGAGGAGAGGCCTAGTTTGATATGAGAAGAGTCATTCTTTCTCCAAGTGCACAGAGATGTGACCATGTGAAAAGGGGGGCCAGCCTACAAAGAAGAAGAAATGTCTATCCAGAAGACAACCCCTGCTGGACCTTGATGCTGAACTTCTATCTTCCAGATCTTTGGCAAATAAAGTTCTGAAGCCACCAAGCTGTGGCATTTTGTTATGGCAGCCCAGGTGACTAAAACAACCATATGGGTCAACCATACAAGGACTTTTAACTGGGAAACTGAGTGGTCTCAAGGGAAGAAGTAACTACTACTCTCAGGGCCCTGAACCAACCTCCTTCCTTGGCTGTGGGAAAGAGACATTTGTCAGATTGAGTACAATGATTAGGCCACATATACTAAGTTTCTCAATTTATAAAATAGCAATAATAATAATAATAATAGTAACACCAACCTCACAAGTTGATTAAGTAAATGAATTAACAATGAAGATACATAAGCAAATAATATTTGCTCAATAATACTAGTTATTCTTGTTTTTACAATTTTTTTGCCCAAAATTTGTATTCTCCATTCTGGACTTAAGGATTCTTAGGAGTTTTGGAAGGTGTTGATTGAGAGGCATGTTTGTAGACATGAATGGATGTTGCTCTGCTTCCATAGCAGCCTAAGTTAAACTATGGGAAGAGTCTAGCTTTTCAAAGCCAAAACACCCACCACTCTACTCTTTTCTCCATAAATAAGTTAGCTTAAAAGGCATAATTGCCAAAACAGACACAAATGAATCATAGATCTTACCCAAGACCAAACTTTTAATGATGCCAATGATTCAGGTAAGAAGCAGCCTCATAGGCAACATTCTTTCCCCAAGGGACTTGAGTCTTTAAAAGCAGTTTCCTAATTGTCCCTTTTCCCACACTGGGACTAACAAATAAGAACTAAAAATGTGTGGTATGTAGTGGTAAGTCATTCAGATTTAGAGCTTCTTAGTTTTTGTATTTGGATAGTCATTTAAGGGAAAAGATATTATAAGAATACTTCTATTTTTTTCAGCCAGCTATATTCCCATAATTGCATTAATTTGAAATTATTTGCAGCAAACAGTTTAGATAGACCAAGTACATCTTGCTTAAATAATCTTTTAGGTAAGAACTCCATAAAATTTACCATTAACCTACTTATAAGGAATTCTGATGGATGAGGATCATGATTTCCTTTGGTATACTGTTAACTCTTACCGTCATACTTGGCTACCTGTTAGATAATGAGGTAGGAGAGAGTAATATTTAAAAGCATGGCTTCTAGATTCACTTTGCATGGATTCAAATCAAAATTTTGCTACCACTGGCTGTATATGTAAGTTACTTAATCAATCATTGCCTTATTTTTGAATTTACACAATGGGCATAATTACAGAATTCTCAACAATAACATTACTGTAAGAGTTTATAGTAACATTTAAAGTACTTAGAGCATGGCATATTTAATCATCAGTAATATTAGCTAATAAACTTATTATCATCCTAGGATGAGACTCCATGAGTTAGACACACTTTTTTTGTTGAATCTATTATCACTAATTTCTCCATTGCTATGGAACATCTTCATATCCTTTCAGAGGTCTCACCTCACCATATTTCTCTTAATATGATAAGGCAAAGAAATGTTCCTAAAGAAGATAGGATATTCTTTGGTTATAAATTGCATAAAACCTTAGCAAGCTAAAGATTACAGATATGATAAAGTTATACACTTTGCTGGAAGTTTGGTAAAATGTTTTAATAATGTTAACATATTTTATTCAGTCTCTCTCTTTTTTCACCACCTACATCAGTCCGGGGCTGGGATTTAGCTCAGTTAGTAGAGTGCTGTGCTGCAGTCTCTGAGGTCCCGAGTTCAATTCCCAGCACCACAAAAATGGGAGAAGGACCTGGCAATCCACTCCCAAGGCAATCCTGAAACAGTTAGCCATTGAAAACCCTATGAGGGTCACTATGAGTCAGATACCAACTCGACGGCACCTAACAACACCATCAGTCCAGGCCTTATTAAGGCCCTCATGTACTCAATAGTTACAAATACTTCTTAATTATATTCTCTATCTCACATTTTATTGCTTTTGTTTTCTCACATCATTAACTTACTGCCAAGATCAATCATCTCTAGCCACTAAATTAATGATTAGGGCTGGGGTTTACCCCAGTTGGTAGAGTGCTACTATGTGCTCTCTGAGGCCCTGGGTTTAATATCCAGCACCACAAAATGGAAGAAGGACTTGATAACCCACTCCCAAAAAAATCTATAGTAGCAAAAATAGCTTGGTACTGGCACAAAAATGGGTCTGAAGACCAGTGGAACAGAAAGGAAGACTCAGAGATACACCCATGCATCTATAGCCACCTAGTCTTTGACAAAGGAGCTAACCATTTAAGTTGGAGAGAAGATAGCCTCTTCAACATAGGTCCTGGGAAACTTGGATTTCTACCTGCAAAAAAAGGAAACAGACCCTCACCTCTCAATCTATATGAGAGTTAATTCAAAATGGATAAAAGACCTTAACATAAAGCAGAAACTTTAAAATTACTAGAAGAAAAGATAGCCAACATGCTCCAACACATAGGCAGAGGAAAGCATTTCATTTAAAAGACTCCAATTGCTCAGGAAATTGCACCAATAGACAAATAGGGTAACATGAAATTAAAAAGCTTCTGTACAGCAAAGGAAACAATCAACAGAGTTAAGGAAGAACCCACGGAATAGGAGAAAATCTTTGCATCCTACACATCTGACAGATGACTAATTTCTAGAATTTACAAAGAATTCAAGAAAGAAAATCCTAAGACAACCAAAAATCCAATACAAAAATGGGCAGAGGAACTGAACAGACAGCTCTCAAATGAAGAAGTATGTCAGGCTATGAAGCATATGAAAAAATGCTCAATACCCCTATCCATTAGGTAAAGGCAAACCAAAACAACTCTGAGATTCTACCTAACTTCAGTAAGAATGGCCAAGATCTACAAAACAAATAATAAATGCTGGCAAGGTTGTGGAGATAAAAGAACCCTCTTACACTGCTGGTGGGACTGTACATTGGTTCAACCACTTTGGATATCAATATGCAAATACCTCAGAAGACTAAAAATAGAACTACTACATGACCCAGTTATACCACTACTAGTATAGCACTCCCAAAAGGAGATGAGTCATCATACCAGAGACACTTGCATCTCCATATTCAACGTAGCACTTTTCACAATAGCAAGGATATCGAATCAATCAAAGTGCCCATCAACAGAAGAATGGATAAAAAAATTATGGTACCTATACACAATGGAATACTACTCAGCAATAAAAAATCAAATAATGCCATTTGCAGCACAATGAATGGAACTGCAGAACATCATCTTAAGCAAATGAATACAAGCTCAAAAAGAGAAATACCATATATTCTCATTCATGTGGAAATTAAATCTTACTTAAAGGAAGAAAAAATCCTATGTGTTGAGTCCCTGTTTGGGCACCAACTATGTTGAGCCCCACGTTCGGGCGCCAACTCTATGTTGGGCCCCATGTTTGGGCGCCAACTCTATATGGGGTGCGCGCCTCCCAGTCTGGCCTGGAGGTTCAGACGGGCTGTGCCGCCATGCACACAGATACTAAACACAATTCACTCGGGACCCTCAGGTGAGGGGTGCAGACTCCTGCGGCCCTCGGGACCCTGGCAGAGACAGGAGAAAGGAAAAGCCTCAGGTGCTTTTGTCTTCCAGGGGCAAACACCTCTGTTGGTCATCTCGGTGGTCACGAGGAGACAGCTGTTGCTTCATCAGTGGTCAGACGGAGAGCAGGTTCTTTTCCTTGTTGATGATTGTGACGGGAGAGCGTTTTTTCCTCATCAAAGGTCTGGGGGAGAGCAGTGGGAGAGACGCTTCTTCATCGGTGGTCCGGGCAGGAACGGGTGAGAAGGCACAGAAAGGGGTGCCAAAAAAGCCTAAAAGGGCCTAAAAAGCTGTGCCAAAAGGGTCAAGCTGCTGCAGTGCAGCTCTTTATGTAGCTCACCCATGGAATGGCCTGAGCCAATCAGCTTTCAGTCCAATTGTCCAATCAGGAAGGGTTTTGTACAAATGTGCAACCAAGTTACTTTCATTTTCCCTAGATTTCTAATTTACAAACCAGATATTCAAACACCATTTTCCCAGTTTGGGAGTTTTTGCCGATTTCCTCCCAATTTTTCCCTACAAAAATGTACAATTAAACTTGATGAAGAAGGGACAATATAAAGAGTAGAAACAAGGACGGAGGGAACTATCAGAGGGGAGTGAAGATTGCAGAGGCTGGGATAGGGAGGAGAGTCAATGTAGAGGGATAAAAGGGGAAAGAGGACAATCTCCATGTAAACAATGAAACTTCATAAGTACATTGGAAAAATAAAGAAATATAACCCAAATATGCATTTGAGTTTTACTGCATATTAGCCACAAGGCTCCATAAACCATGTGGGTTGCTGGAAATGTTGCCAGAAGTGACATAATGGATGCATAATGGAAAAAGCCAATGCTGTATTACTCTGAACCCCATCATCATTTACTAATAAAAGAAAAAAATCCCAAAACAATCACCTATTGAAAGCCTTATGAAGGTCACTTTGAGTTGGACCCAACTGGATAGCACCTAACAACAACATTTAACAGCAAATTAATCATCTATTCAGGTCACGCCACTACCTAGAGATCTCTGACACTAAATTTCCTATAAGATAAAGACAAACTCTTACATGTATTTAGGGTTTTTCAAAATGTGGTCTCAAACTCTCTCCAGTGTTTTTTTCACCATTCACCATGACTAAATCAGTTCCCAGGACACTGGATCATGCCCAGATCTCTCAGGACATCAGATGGTTGTTCATTCATTTGTATACTAATTGTTTACCTCTCTGGCTTCCTTTTAGTTGGATTGCTCCTCTCACTCTTTATCTGACTAATGAACTCTAACCTCCAGGTAAGGAAGCTTCCCTGACTTGCCTGTTTAGTCAATTTCTTCCTCTATTGCCTGCACTTAGCATAGTGGTTCCAAACAGTAGAATATGAGAAAGAATAAGAATCCCTTGAGAAACTTCTTCAAAATGTACTGCATTCCCAGCTTCCATTTCTCCCTAAAACTTCATGTGACCATATTTTGACTAGGCATAGTTCTTTATGGTTGTTGTTGTTGTTGTTGTTGTTGTTGTTGTTAGGTGTTGTCAAATCATGCCTGACTCATAGTGACCCTTATATAGGGTTTTCAATAGCTGATTGTTTCAGAATTGCCTCAGGAGTGGGTCACCATGTTCTCCCATTTTTGCAGTGCTGGGAATTGAACTGGGGGCCTCAGAGACTGCACATGGGTGCTCTACCAACTGTGCTAAATCTGAGCCCCTTTCTTTATAGTAGTTATATTATATTATTGGTATTTATCCTCAGGTATATTACTTACCACAGACTGAACTTCTCCACAATAGTGACTGTATCTTCATTTTCTACACATTGCTAGCACATAGTATTTGTTGTTGTTGGGTGCTATTGAGACAGATCCAACTCATAACGACCCTATGCACAACAGAACAAAACACTATCCAACACTGTGCCATGCACACAATCTTTTTATGTTTGAGTCCATTGTTGCAGCCACTGTGTTTCTTCTCATTTTGAGTCATGCCATATCAGCAAAAGGAAGTCCCAGAGGCTTTACCCCATTCTTGTCATTATGGACAACTCTACTTTGAAGAGGCCACTCTTATCCAGTCATTTCTTGAATGGATTCCAGCCTGGAGGGCTCATTTTCTGGCAATATATGTGACAGTGCCTCTCTGCTATTCATAGGAGTTTCAATGGATAATTATTTCAGGAATAGGCTACTGAGTCCTTCTCTCTGATCTGTTTTAATTCATAAACTCAGCTGAAACCTATCCACCATGGATGGCCCTGCTGGTATTGAGATACCACTGGCATAGTTTTCAGCATCACAGAAACACTCAAGTCCACAGCATGACAATCTGACAGATGTGGGGAAACACATTGTATAGATGAATTAAAACTATTTTTTAATCATAATCTCAACTTACCAATTTTATAATTCAGATTCAGATTCTAAACATGGTTGGGAGAAGTTCCTTCCATCTTGATGGAAAATAATACCTAAAGTTAACTGTGTATGTAATTTATTCTGGAAGTTGTATTGTATGACTTTTAAAAGATAGCATTTTTCTTTTCTATTTGTTCAAACCATAACAGTTCACTCTACAATTCCCCTCTCAAAAAGTTAGTGAAATATAGGAAAAACTGTGAGTGTGTGTATTGGAAGTATATTTTATTTGTACTCCAGTCATCATAACCTTATATAAATTGCGCTTAGTTACTTAATTTACTCAATCATAAGCATATTTAAATATATTTAATTGTAATTAAATTAGTATTCAAGGACCTTCTGTGTATACTCAAAAAGTATATTTGATTTCTCAGTGGTAAAAAAACTATACTGTACTAAAATATAACTTTCATTTTTCCCAAAAAGCAAAATAGAAGAAAAATGAGAGCCCTCTGGTGGACAATAGTTTAACTTCAAAATATCATATATCGCATTTCCTAACAGGATTTTCTAAAGACTAACTACTATTATATTTCTAAACAGATCAGTAACAAAAAGTAAGATGAGTATAAAGAAGGTATTCAACTTAGTAAGTATAATTTAAGTAAACTAAATTTCCATAGAAAATGTCTTATTCAAAATAGACCTTCTATCAAAACAATCACTCCAAATCCATAGGAAAACCCATAAAGCAAGCAAGCAAGAATATAAAAATTAAATATAAGCATCTTTTTCCTCTCATATTAAATTTCAATGAGGTATATGTATAACATTAAAATCCAGAGAAGTGAGGAATTTTCAATTTCCAAGTATAAATTATGCAGTTGGATGGATGCTTTTGTTTTCTTTCTTTCAATTTTTCCTAATTGAAGTGTTTCTTCATCAGCTTGAGTTGCTATAATGAAATACCATAGACTGGTTGATTTAAGCAACGGAAATTTATTTTTCACAATTGTGGATATTTAAGCCCAAGATTAGGGTGCCAGAGTAGTTGGAGTGCAATGAAGACTCAGTTCTCAGCTTACAAAAGTCTGCCTTCTTCCTATGTCTTCATGTGGATCTGACATCTCTTCTTTTTAAGGGAAATAATCCTGAGGGCTACACTTCCATGAATTCAACTAAACCTAAGGATTTCCCAAAGGCTCTACCTACTAATATCATCATCTTGGTGGCTACGACATGAGTTTGGGGGAACATAAACATTCAATCTATAAGGTGAAAATATTAAGTCCTAAAATTAAACATTTTAAAGTGAACAATTAAGTAGCATTTAGTACAATCCCATTGTTGTGTGTCACCATCTTTATCTAGTTCCAAAACATTTATATTGTCAGCTATTGTTTGAGTATTGTCTGTCCCCTCTGATACTCATGTTGAAATTTAATTGCTGTTCTGGAAATGTGGCAAGGTGGAACCTATAAGAGGTGATTGGGTCATGAAGGTGAGGCATAATCCACTCCTGGATTAATGACTAAGGGACTAATGGATTATGGCAGGAGTGTCTTTGTTATAAAATATAGCTTTCTCTGGCTAGCTTGCTCTGTTTCAGCATGTAATGTCCTTTGCCACGTTAGGATGAAGGTAGGAAGCTCCCACCAGATACCAGTACCATACTTTTGGATTTACTATCCTCCAGCTAAATAAACTTATATTCCTTATAAATGGCCCAGTCTGTCATATTTAGTTCTAGCAATAACAAAACAGACTGAGACATCCGTCCAACATAAAACCACACAGCCACTATGCAGTTACTCCCATTCTCCCTTCCCCCAAATCCTATCATCAATATTTCATATAAATGGAATCATACAACATGTGAGATTTTGTGTCAGACTTCTTTCACATAGCATAATTTTTTAGATACCTACTTGAATGTAAAAGGACATGGCATACATGTAGCATGTATCGTATGTTCATTCTTTCTGATGGCTGAAAATGTTTTATTTTATGCATGCACTATAAATTTTTATTCATTCATCTGTTGATGAACATTTGGATTATTTTTACCTTTTGGTATTGTGAATAGTGCTACTGTGAACATTCATATGAGTATTTATTGAATAACTCTTTTCAATTCTTTGGGGTAAATAACTAGGAGTGGAATTTTGAGTCCCATGGTATTTCTATATTAACATATTTGTAGAACTATCAAACTTAGCAACTGAACCATTTTACATTCCTGTGAAAAATGTGTGAGGGTTCTAATTTTTCCATATCCTGACTCACATTTGTTATTGTCCATCTTTTTTATTATAGACATCCTAATGGATTTCCAGGGCTGGGATTTAGCTCAGTTGGTAGAGTGCTGCACTGCAGTCTCTGAGGTCCCAAGTTCAATTCCCAGCACCAAAAAAATGGGAGAAGGACCTGGCAATCCACTCCCAAGGCAATCCCAAAACAGTCAGCCATTGAAAACCCTATGAGCGTCGCTATGAGTCGGATACCAACTTGACGGCACCTAACAACAACAACAACAATGGATTTCAAGTGGCATCTCATCATGATTTTGATTTGTATTTCTCTGATAGCTAATGATGTTGGGCATCTTTTCTTGAACCAATTTGTCCTTTGTGTATCTTTTTGGAGAACTATCTATTCTAATGCTTAGGTGGTTTGCCTATTTATTGTTGAATTATAAGAGTTCTTTATATATTCTGAACCTTATCAGATACACAATTTGCAAAACTTTTGTCATTTTCTATAGGTTGTCTTTTCATTTTCTTGGTATCTTTTGACACAAAATAGCTTTTACTTTTGATGAAGTCCAATTCGTCTGGTTTTTGTTGTTCCTGCAGCCTATGTGATTTATCCCTATTTTATCTAAGACTGTTATTATTTTAGCTCTTATATTCTGGTCTTTAAGACACTTTGGGTTAATTTTTGTTTCTGTATGAGTTAGAGGTCCAACTTCATTTTTTCGCATGTAACCATCCAATTGCTCCAGTACCATTTGTTCCAAAGACATTTCTCTCCTATTAAATGAAGTTGGCTTTCTTGTAAAAAACAAAACAAAACAAAACAAAGCTAAATATCAACTAGAGATGTACAAGCTTATTTCTGGATTTAAAATGGCATTTCATTGGTCAATATATTAGTCCTTGTGCCAGTGCAACATTGTTTTGCTTACTGTAGATTTCCTATAATTATAAAATTGAGAAATATGAATCCCATCCTTTATTCTTTTTAAATTGTTTTATAAATTCCTGACCTCTTACATTCCATATGAATATGAGCAATGGCTTTTCCATTTGGGAAAATAAGGCTTTTGAAATTTTGGTAGAATCTGTAAATCACTTTGGATAAAATTGATATCTTAATAATGTGTAATCTTTCAATCTGTGTGTATAAGGTGACTTTTTCTTTACTGAGGTCTTCTTTAATTTATTTTAGAATTATTTTATAGCTTTCATAGTACAAATCTTTCATCTCCTTGCTTAATTGTCTTTGTAGGCATTTTATTATTTTGGATACTATTGCAAATGGAATTGTTTTCCTAATTTCCTTTGGGGGTTATTCATTGCCAGCATGTAGAAACACAACTGATTTTGGTTCTTTGGTCATATATCCTGCAACTTTGCTGAATTTGTTTATGAGTGCTAGTTGTTTTCTGTGTGTGAATTAATTTTGGATTGTTTTGAAATATTTAGAAAAGTTGTATTTATTTCTTTGGAAAAATAGTTAAAAGTAGTATTTAATTCTTAAAAGGTAGTATTTAATTCTTAATAATTTAATTAAATTATTAATTTTATTAGGCTGTAAAGCAATAAATTTCAAATAATTATTCATTACTTTTATAATCAGAGAAGAACAAATGATTATTTGATTCAATAATATTTCATCTAGTGTTGTAGCTCTAAGCAATAATCAGGGTACTATGTACATGATAACTTTATAATTTATTTCTTAGAACAGGCTCATTTATATAAGGTTAGTGACAGTTCATTTTAATTATTTTATTAAGTTAAATTTAGGAATTAGTTTGGCCCTGTCTATTCTCAACCTAAATTTATGGACACCTATTCCTGTATATACAAGTCTGGCATTATGTGGGAATATTATAAGGGAAAATTTGCACAAAAAAAGTTAAAAGAGTGAGCTAATCTAAATCTTGTGCTGTATAATTAAGTTCCAATAATACAAATGGACTACTTGTTCGTAGGAACTAAACAAAAGGAATAATCTTATGGTTCTGAGCCTGAGTCTGTGTTTAGGGAGGCATAAAGAAAGTCTCTATGGAGTGTTCCTAGAATGGGGCAAGAAACAGATAGTGTTAGATACAACCATGAGGAGCAACAGGGGTAAGAAAGACATAGACAATGGCCTCACTTTCCCTGTCATGCCATGTCATCCAGTTTCAACATTACAGATAAGAAGATCTTGAAACATAAATTAATAGTAAAACAAACTTAATTAAAATGATCTTTTATGTAATTGTCTCCAGATTATCTGTAAATCTTTATTTCTTGGGAACTCTAACAATTTAGTTTCAATTTTGCTTTCACTCTAGTTACAGATGCTATATAATGTCCTCTGATGTTTCTCAGGAAATCCAAACTGCATCCTGCAATAGACATGGTGATTGACTTCACTCACTTTAAAATGCTGCAACAGAGAACAGAGCCCCAACTGATACATGCTGGATAAATGTCATTTAAAAATAAGATAATCTCTCCACTCCCTGTTTTTCTCATAGCAGATTAATTATTGGAAGAAATCTGATGCTTAAACCTTCCTTTTTCTCTTTAGTAACAAAGTAACACATTCACAAGTTCAAGGAATTAAGGTACAACTACGTTTGAGAGGGGTCATTACTTGGCCAACTACATCCAGATTCAGAATAATGAAACTGCAATCACCAAAGTCAGAGATTTTTAAAGAAGCCAAGAAAGAAACAAAAATTAACTATGAAAAAGAGGCAATTAAGCAAATATCTGCACTGAAATCACATAACAATGGAATAGAGCCTGCAATGTGCGAAGAGAAAATAACTGGTCACATAGAAATAGATGCTAACTATATTTCAAAAGTGAGAGCAAAATAAAAATATTTTCAGACAAAAGAAAACAATGTTTAGCATTAGCAACCATTGGCTAATGGGAATTCTAAAGTGTGTGTGTCATGCAAGACAAAAATATGTCCTAATTGGAAACCCTTACATTCAAGAGAGGTAGCAAATAAAGATATTGGCAAATATGTGGGTATGAGTGAACAAATATTGACAGTAAAAAAATTATAACTTATATGATCTATTAAAAGTAGAATTAAAATATTGGAAAAATATAACCTGAATTATGCCATTTTAACTACCAAGAATGGAAGGTTGCCATTAACATTAGACACATTAAGTCCAATCAGCATGTGAAGATATCTAAAATAAACATAAAAGTAAAGATGAACAAGACTGACACTGTAGCTTACAAATTATGAGGAAAGAAACAAAATAAGAATGAAGAAACATAAATCCTAAGAACAAAGAAAATAATTTAAAAAGAGAAAAACCAGGATCAATGGAAAACATAAAGCAAGATATTACAAAGTTAAAAATCTGTAATGGAAATATATCACAAAAACATTCAAGTTAAAGGACAAAGATTGATAAATATATACTGACTTAAATTCCAAAAATATGTGTTTAAAAGAAAAAAATTAAAATAATACACAGATAACAATAGAACATAAGAAGTAATACTAGGAAAAGAAAAAAAACAATGCAGCTATATGAATAACAGATAAATTAGACATTAAAGCCAAAAACAGCCATATGTAGAAGGAGGGAGGGACCTAGCAAAAGGAAGCAAAGATGGTAGAAGGAAGGATGGAGAGGAGAAACAATGCAGAGGGACAAAAAGGGAGAGGATAATCTCAATGTAAATGAGGCAACTTCAGGAGTACATGGGGAAAATAGGGGAATATTACTCAAATATGCATATGAGTATTACTACATATTAACCAAAAGTTTCCATAAACCTTGTAAGTTGATGAAAGTATAACCAAAAGCAATATAATAGTTGTATAATGCAAAAAGCCAATGCTGTATTACTCTGTATCCCACCGTCATTTACCAATAAAGGGAGGAAAAATATAAATAAATAAAAAATAAAAAAATTTAAAATGGGCTGGGAGTGCAGCCCAGTGGTAGAGAACCTGCAAAGTATGTGTGAAGCCCTGAGTTCAGTTGTCTAGTACCACAAAATCATCATCATCATCATCATCATCATCATCATCATCATCATCATCATCTTAATAGAGATAAAATAGAATTTTTGAAAAGCTTTATATATGAAAATGTAGGTCTCTGTATAGTACCACTTTATTTCATAAAAAATCACAATTTTAAGTGTGTATTTACTTAGTAACACATCTAATATTACACATATAACACAAAACCTTACAAAAATAGAGCATCAATTGTTAAATCTGTCATCATAGTGGCAAATTTTAAATCACATACATTAGTATGATGAATTAAGCAGACAAAATATAAGTATGTGGAAGATTTGAACAATCTAGTGGTTACGCTTCATCTGAAGAACACATGTAATGTATCCAATAACAAGAAAAAACTTATTTTCAAGCATACATATACTGTTTCAAATATAAAAAGAACTAGTAGAACAAATAATTCTCAAATAATTAAAAAGAAACAATGTTCATTCCACATTCTCTGACTATAATACAGAATTGTAAGTTAGAATCAATAACAAAGAAAATGGACTAAAAAAGTTAACATACATTGGAAACTTCAAACACTTTTGAACAAAGAAAATGAGAACAGATATATAGTCAATTGCTTTTCAACAAAGTTGCCAAGATAATTCAAAAGAAAGAAGAAAATATTTTCAAAAGATTGGAAATTGGAATTCCATATGCACAAAAAGAATCCCCTTATAACATATATAAAAATTAACATTAAGTCAGTGACTGACTATATATAAAACATGTAACAACAATAATTCTAGGGAAAGAAAAGGAAAAACTTCATGACATTGGATTAGGCAAAAATTTCCTACTATACAAGACACAAATGAAAAAAGTTATATATTAATTTTAGCAAAGTTCAAAAGGAAAGAAAAAAGCTCAAAAGGAAAGGCAAAAATTTCCTACCATACAAGACACAAATGAAAAAAGTTATATATTAATTTTAGCAAAGTTCAAAAGGAAAGAAAATATTTGTAAATCATATATCAGATACAGAGTGTATATTCATAGTATCCAGAAATTGATGGAATACCAATAGAGATGTTTCAACAAACTGATGCAGCACTAAAGGTGCTAACTTGTTTATACCAAGACATTTGGAAAACAGCTACCTGGCCAACTGACTGGAAGAGATTCATATTTGTGCCTATTCTCAAGAAAGGAGAGCCAATGGAATGTGTAAACTATTGAATGATATCACCAATATCATATGCAAGCAAAATTTTACTAAAAGTTATTCAAAAGTGACTGCAGCAATATATAGACAGGGAACTGCCAGAAAATCAAACAGGATTCAGAAGAGGGCATGGAACCAGGGCATCATTGCTAATGTCAGGTAGATACTAGCCAAAAGCAGAGAATATCAGAAAGATGTGTATCTGTGTTTTATCAACTATGTAAAGTCATTTGACTGTGTGGGTCATAACAAATTATGGATAACACTGTGAAGAATGAGAATACCAGAGCACTTAGTTGTACACATGGGAATCTGTACATGGACCAGGAGGCAATGTTCAAACAGAACAAGGAAATACTGCTTGGTTTAATGTTAGGAAAGGTATGGGTCAGGGCTGCATCCCTTCCCTGTACCTCTCCAATCTCTATGCCGAGCAAATAATCCAAGAAACATGACTTTATGAAGAAGAATACATCATAATTGGAGAAAGACTCATTAAAGACCTGTGTTGTGCAGATAACACAGCTCTGCTTGCTGAAAGTGAAGAGGCTTTGAAACATTTACTGATGAAGATCAAAGAACACAGCCTTAAGTATAAATTGAGCCTCAAAATCAGCAAAACAAAAATCTTAACAACTGGGTCAGTAAACAACTTCATGATAAGTAGAAAAAGGTTAAATGTTGTCCAAGATTTTGTTTTACTTGGTTCTACAATCAGTACCCATGGGAGCAGCAGTCAAGAAATCAAGATGCATTGCTTTGGGAAAAGCTGTTGCAAAAGACATCTTTAAAATTGTTACAAAGTAAAGATGACACATTGAACACAAAGGTACACCTGACACATGCCATGGTATTTTCAGTTGTATCATATGGTTGTGAAAACTGGGCATTGGAGAAGAGAGACAGGAGAAGAATTGATGCTTTTGAATTATGGTGCTGGAGACGATTATTGAATATACCGTGGACTATCAAAAGAACCACAGATCTGTTCCAGAAGTAAAACCTGAGTGCTGCTTGAAAGCAAGGGTGGCTGGACTGCATCTTATGTATTTTGGACATGTTGTCAGGATAAACTAATCACTGGAAGGACATCATGTTTGGCAGAGTGGCAGGTCAACAAAAAAAAGTAAGACCCTCGACTAGATGGATTGACACAGTGTCTGCAACAGTGGGCTTAAACATAAGATCATGTACCTGATACAGAACTGAAGAGTGTTTTGTTCTGTTGTACACAGAGTCACAATGAGTCAGACTTGACTCAATGGCAGCTAACAACAAATTATGGTAAATAACTGGGTAAATTGAGATAGCTATATAGATGTGCTTAGTGATTACTTAGTGTGGTTTTCATTTGAGTGTATTAGTTACTTTTGCAGAGGTGTGACAAAATACTTGAGAAAGCAACTGAGAATTGGAAGGGTTAATTTGGCCCCTGATTTCAAAGGTTTTAGACCATCATCCTCGGCTCTGTTGCACTGGATCCATTATGTGGCAGAACATTGTGTTGTGGGAGCAGATGATGGAACAAAGCAGTTCACTTGTGGTGGACAAAAAGCAGAGAGAGCAACAGAGAGGGTCCCAGAAAAAAATACCGTCCCCAAGAACGCACACTTGTGACCTACCTCCTCCAGCAGATTCCAGCTCTTAAACTTTCCCTCACCTCCCAAAATAGCATCACAAGCTAGGAACCAATAATTCAGTGCATGAGCCTTTTTGGGAGGACATTTCACATCCCAACCATAACAATAAATAAATAGATATTTCCCGATACAACAGTGTAAAGACAATTAACACTTAAAATACTGAGCAAATGGTTGTATATATTCTTCATCATGTCTGGATAGTAATTAACACAAGGGAAGGTGCTCAACGTTATTCACTGGGAGAAATTTAAATGAAAACTATAATGCTACAACAAAACAGTACTAGAGTGTCTAAACTTACAAAAACTGAAAGTGTGAAATACAAGACAGAATGTGTAAAAACTGAAATTCTTGTGTGTCAGAATACAAATGGTACAACCATTTTTGAAAATAGTTGTATCAGTTTTGTAGAAAGGTAGGCATATGCTTACTACATGAATAGATATCCTTATGTATTCATACAAAAGGATTGAAAATACATCTACACCAAAACCATAGAACAATATTTATAAATAATATTAGAAACACCCTAGACATCCATAAACTGGCAAGTGGATAAACAATTTTTGATCCATTCATACAATGAAATTTTGCTTAGCAATAAAATGGAATGACCTAGTGGAAAATGAAATAACAAGGATGAAACTGAAAAGCTATTTGCTAAGTGCCAAGAAGCCACTCAGCAAAAATGATAAATGCACTGTTCCATTGTATCACAAAATTGTAAAACTATATAGGTTCAACTAGAGGTAGATGAGTGGATTCCAGAGACTGAGTGCTGAGGTTGGGGGTAGGATGACCACAAATGGCATAAAGAAAGTTTGTGGTGATGACATTATGCTGCATCTTGTTTTGGAGATGGGTTGAATAAGAGAGAAAGGAGAAGAATTGATGCTATTGAATTATGGTGCTTATGAATTATTATCCATGACTCTCACATTTCCCAAAACTCACAGAACTATGTTGTTATTATTAGGTGCTGTTGAGTTGTGTCATAGCACAACTCATAGCAACCCTTGCAGGGTTTTCAATGGCTGATTGGGGATTTCCTCAGGAGTGGATTGCCATGTCCTTCTCCCATTTTTGCTCTGCTAGGAATTGAGCTTGGGACCTCAGAGACTACAGAGTGGTGCTCTATCAAATGAGCTAAATCCCAGCCCCCCAAAATTAAAACATATCATATGTAAATTATTTCAATTCTAGATGAACGTTTAAAATTAAAAATGGATAATATGTTAATAAGCAGAAAGTAAGACACAAAATTTATAAAGAAAAACAGATTAAAATACATTAAAACTAGGAACTTCTGTTTATCAAATATACCAAATACCTGTGAAAATGTAAGCAATCTATCAAAATAGCATATTTACAGCACAAATAAGTGACAAAGTATTATTAGTAATATATATATGTATATATACACTCTCATCTTAACAGGATTGGTGTACACCATAGATACAAGCATAAATAAGCATTGTTTTTGTTGTTAGGTGCCATCAAGTCAGAAATAAGCATTAAGTATATTTAA
>VMDO01027538.1:0-25118 GCA_007922755.1 Pedetes capensis | reverse complement strand
GCAAGGCTGGTTTAACATACGGAAATCAATTAATGTAATCCAACATATCAAGAAACTGACAAACAAAAACCACATGATCATCTCAATTGATGCTGAAAAGGCCTTTGATAAAGTGCAACACCTTTTCATGATAAAAACACTGGAGAAAATAGGTATAACAGGCAAATACCTTAATTTCATAAAAGCCATTTATGACAAACCCACAGCCAACATTATATTAAATGGAGAAAAACTAAAACCATTTCCTCTTAGATCTGGAACAAGACAAGCATGCCCTCTCTCTCCTATTCTATTCAACATAGTAATTGAAATCCTGGCCAGGGAAATCAGACAAGAGAAAGAAATCAAAGGGATACAGATTGGCAAGGAAGAGGTCAAATTATCTTTATTTGCAGAAGATATGATTTTGTACCTGAAAGACCCCAAAACCTCAACCAGAAAACTTCTGGATGTAATTAACTCTTTCAGCAAAGTTGCAGGCTACAAAATTAACACATGAAAATCAATAGATTTTCTTTACACCAATTCCAAACAGGAATAGAAGGAAATTTCAGGAATAACACCATTCATGATAGCCCACCAGAAAATTAAATACCTTGGAATCAATCTAACCAAAGACCCTTCAGATCTTTACAAGGAAAATTTCAAAACATTAAAGAAAGAAATAGCAGAGGACACTGAAAAATGGAAAGACCTCCCCTGCTCCTAAATAGGGAGAATTAATATTGTAAAAATGGCTATCCTGCCAAAAGCAATCATAGATTTAATGCAATACTCATTGGGTTTTCAATGGTTCATTTTTTCAGGATCGTTTTGGGATTTGATTACCACATCCTTCTGTTTTTGCGGTGCTGGGGATCAAACCTGGGTCCTCATAGAGTATGGAGCAGCACTGTACCAACTGAGCTAAACCCCAGCCCACCATCAAAATATTCAGTGCAATTCCTATCAAAATATCAATGTCATTCATCATAGAAATAGAAAAAAACCCATAAAATTCATATGGAACCACAAAAGAGCCCCATAGACAAAACAAGCCTGAGCAAAAGAAACAAAGCAAGAGGCATCACATTCTCTGACTTTAAGTCACACTATAAAGCTACAGTAATCAAAACAGTATGATACTTGCATAAAAACAGAAACAGAGACCAAAAGAAATCCTATCTTTTGTGACAACATGGATGAACTTTGAGAATGTTAAGCAAGATAATACAGCACAGAAAGTTAAATTACACATGATCTCACTCACATATGGAATATACAAAACTTTTTCTCATAGGCAGGAAGAATAGAATGGGTGGTTGGGTGCAGAGGGTGGGGGGCAGGATGGGGTCGGAGAGATAAGGACACAAAATTCCAGCTAATAAATAATTGGAAGCAATAAAAGATCTCTTGTACAACAGAGTGACTACCTAATAACATACTGCTGAGTGAGTATAAAATGTTCTCACCATAAAAACGATAACTGTATAAGGTAATGCATATGTAAACTAGCTAAATTTAGTCCTTCCACTATATATATGTACATATATATATATATACACACACACATGCACACATACACATACATACATACACATACTTCAAAACATCATTCTGTTCAAAATAAACAATTTTATCTATCAATTTTTAAAAATAAATGAATATAAATAAATAAATATTCATCCAATTTCTAGTGCATATAATCCATAGAATACAGGAAAGGCCATGTTCAGGTGTGAGGCAGGACCCCCACACTGTGAGGGCTCTGGCAAGCATGAGGCTAGTGATGGAGTAGGAGGACAGTTAGTAGACTCTCCCTGTGGTCCACTGGATGGTGAGAACTATGGATTACCTGTGGGAAACTCTCAAAGTGTAACATCTACCATGAAGCCAATGGGGTACTAAAGATCACTTCTTTTATCTAGGGGTCCAGAAAGAAGTGATCTGGCTACACATTGGGAACCATAGAGGTCTTGGTTAATGAGCCTAAATGAAAATCTTTTTTGAGACTGGAAACACACACACACAGAGTACAAAAATTAAGAGGTTTTTATCATAAAGATAAAAATTGATTATGAGTTAAATTACATGATTACAAAAGATTCCCAATAAGTAAGGTCAGAAAAGACATTAGAAACCCAAGAACCACTCAGTTGAAACACTGATAGAGGATTTCCAGTTCCCTGGGCTGACACTCATCCAATGCAGTTTTAAGAGCCACCCTCCATTTACACTTGACTTTGATTAACTTTGCTGATGTGAGCCTCATAACAATGTTAGACAGAGAACACTAATAACTTTGTCCTAGGTTTTAGAGATAGCAAAATAGATTACTTCTTTAACCTCAAATCTTGCTTTGCTTTTTCCTGCATTTCCCTATCCTAGGATCTCTGCTCTTCTTTAAAGTTTGTAATACAAGGAATTTTAGATGTGTGTGTAACCTATGGTTTCTTCTCTATAACTATACACTCCTGGGCGCTTGTTGAAGTGTGGACTAACCTTTCATTACAGGACTATGTGATCCTCCTCTTCTAAGACACACCTGACTGAATCTTGAGCAGATTCTTGACTTGAAGTCAGTCACTAAGATTCTCTCACCCAGTAATTTGAAGCTGTTACATAGAAAATACATTGGAAGGGTGTTGTGCATGGAGTCAGAAAAAAATGGTAATTATGGAAGCCTGTTTCTCCCTCTTACATGTCAATACAAATAAAGCTCATCCAACAGTGAAAAACATAAAAGAGATGTGCTGGGGGAAAAAAAGTGGGGATAAGAATACTTGCTCCAGAAGGAGGACAGAGTAGCCTAGACTTCAATTTTTCTAGTTCCTGAAATCTTAGCTTTCCTTTTAGTTCCTGGGTTTAATAAGATTTTTATGATCTCCATCTTTAAGCTAGCCTGAAAGGGTTCTTGTTTTCACAACCAGGCTATCCCTGACAAAGATGATTCAGGTTTTCCCTCCAATGGATCCACTGTGATAGGAAGCATCTACTTGTTGGTTAGGGTCAGGCTGAACAAGCTTTGACTTTCTCACCTGGCGGCAGAAGCTAAAACATTGTTAACTACATTCCACCCTCTGTTGTGTTGTGGTTTTCTGCTGCTGTTTTCATCATCAACACTTTCCACTGTGCATGCTAGAAACCACATCCCATTCCACTTTGCATAAATGAAAACCTCTGCTTTTACATCCTTTCCATTTTGTGCCAGATGGAAACAAGGCTGCCTTTGAAAGTCCTTTTTACTTTCAGTTCACTCAAAGTTCACTCATCACTCAGTTCACAGTTCACTTCAGTTCACTCATCATCCCACACCATCCTGGGGTCATGAGAAGGAAGGCATGTTCCCCTAGCTGTCTTCTGCCCCTTCGGTATCATTCTACCTTACCACAAAACTTTCACATAAAAATCAGCTTTCATTTACATCAGTTTCTTGTTTCTACATATGAGAAGGCATTTGCTGAATTGATCTACTGTAACTTATGGTCATCCTGACCACTTTCCACATGGCAGGAATAAGTCTGCTACCATATTTCCAGGAACCCTATTCTGCTCATATTTACTATGGGTGAATTTACCAAGTCTTTCTACTGGGAACACCTAGAATCAGTTCTGTTTTTCTGATTGGATCCAGACTCTATTATAGAGGGAAAAATGTCTTTGTTTCTAATCTTTATACTTCCTTTCCTGTGGAGGAAATGTCACTAGCTTTAAATTTCTAGACTCTTTCTTCCCCTTACTGAGGTGGCATGACCTAAATTAATTGTGTGAGCTTGGTTTAGAACCCAAGAATGCATAGATCTGCCTCTTTCTGCCCTCCTCATTTTAGAAGCTGATCTCCCTTAAAAGAGCACATCTTCTTCCTTGTTTTCTGATCATCTGACATAAGCCTGCCTCTCACTCCCCAGAAGAAGCCTGCAGGGGTCCAAAGCTTCCTAAGTCTGGGTTGCTAATTCTGGAATTCAATATTAGACAGTAGACTAAAAAAAAAGCCACACTGTCTAAAATTAAGTTTGTAAGAAATAAACATCACATTTTTATTCCCATCTAAGTCTTTTCGCTTTCTTCATTGTTTTCAAATTAGATTGGAGAAAGCATGCTGTCTACAGGGTCCCATAAAACTCTAACACTATGATTCAGTTATTTCCAGGTAATGCCGCCTCTCCACATAACTTCTCAGCACTGTGCCTCCAGGGCCTGTCTACCTAGATTTGTGGTCAGTCTATTGTGTAACTTAGCTGGAGATTTCCTTGACTCCTTTATCTCCAAGAGCCCTCACTCCATTTAGCACACCATCCTAAGAGAGAAACTCAGCTACTAACAGTGCAATGCTCTCAGTCACTTCTGGGTTCTGAGGCCACTTCTCACTTCTGTGGGCTATGATGTAATGTGAGAGTGGCCAGTTTAGGCAGAGGCAGCTTCAGGATCCCTGGGAGCTGGAGGAGGAGCAAGAAAATACCCTGCTGCCTACTTGTTAATTAGAAAGGCCGCAAAGGAAGATATATGATATCACGAATCTAGAGGGGCGGGCCATGGTGGCACATGCCAGTCATCAACTTGATGAAGAGAATGAAGCAGGAGGATCTCAAGTTCAAGGCCAGTCTCAGCTATACCTTGTCTGTAGCCATACCACTGTGGTATCTTCTCCCATCAGATCTCAGAAGCTAAGCAGGGTCTGGCCTGGTTAGTCCTTGGATGGGAAATGCCTGGGAACACCAGGTGCTGTAGGCTTGGGAGAACGACCTGGCAACCCACTCCCCAAAGAACAATCTGCCATTGAAAACTCTATGAATAGCAAAGAAGCCCTAACAATAGTGTTTCACCTCTTGTACATAGGGTCACTATGAGTTGGACACTGACTTAGCAGCACCTAACAACAATCTAGAAGGGTCAACTTCATCTGCAACCAATTTCTGTGCAGCCCAAATTTTTTCTAACATAATCTCTTCAAATTTGCCATTTCCAGGTAAGATATTTTAAAATCTTATTGTCTGGTTGGTTGGGTAGTTGGGTAGTTTATTTAGATGGGTATGTAAAAATAATTTGGGTTCTCTAGGGCTTAGATTATTGAATTACTTTCCTGCCCTAATAAAATTAAAAATGAATTTTTAGTCTTTTTGGCCTATGGTCCTTCAGAGCCATGTCATTTAAGGCCCTCTTTTTCATTTTTCTTTTGGTAATAATTCTAAGGCAGAATCCTCTCCTGACCTTTAAATAAAAAGAAGGGAAAGATCTAAAGGAATCTACAAGACACAACTAATGCCACCCAATCATCTTAGGAAGGGAACATCTAGAAAGCTATTCCTCCTTTTTTAAAAAAAAAAATTCAAGTTTATTCCACACAGCTCTTGGACTTACACCCATGCCATCCCTGCGAGGGAATCCAGCGTCGGTGAAAAGCAAAGGCACTGCATACAGCAGCTGCAACAGAAGTGCAGCACTTCATTCTCAGAGACTCACTGAGACAAGGAGAATGGAGTGGTAGGTTCCATGGAGGTGTAATCATGCACTTAGAAGCACAGCAGGAGCCACAGAGCCCAGCCAGGGCACCAGGTTTTTTTTTTTTTTTTTTTTTTTTTTTTTTTTTTAAGTGCCTGGAGCTGTCTGCTGCATCTCACACTACCTTCTTTCTCTCTTAAAGAAGTTGGTGTAAAGTTATTTAATTACTGAGTGTTAAGTGAACACCTAATTATGTCAAGTCAGTGATCTCCAGGCTCCCAGGCGCTGGGAGAGTTTCTGGGTTTTAATCCCTCTTTTAGCACTAATGTCCCATTTCTCTGCAGCAGGGATCTTTCAGGCTGTCTTTTTAAGAACAGCAAAAAATAGAAACTTAAGAGCTATTCAATGCTAAATGATATAATGGCAATATTCTTCAAAGTTTTCAAAAATTAATTATTCAAAGGATAAAAAATGTGATATCGTGGAAGCATAAAGAGCTCTGGAATATAAAATATCCAGGTTCAAACTCTGTCTTTGCCATTCACTTGCCACGTACCATGGGCAAATCACTCAACTTCTCTGAGCCTTAGTTTCTGGAAAATGGATATAGAAACCTTGAAGGTTTATATCTTTCCACCTGTCCAGTAAATCTAGAATTCCAAAGGGCTCATTTCTAAACCTTCTTTTCTTATTTATCTGTTATATTGTCCACCTTGGCAATTTTGACCACAGCTGTGGCTTTATTTGCCATCTTTGCAGAGGTGCCTCACAAATTTCTGTTCCCAACAGATCTCTCTTCTGATTTACTGACATATATATATATATATATATATATATATATATATATATATATATATATATATATTCCCCTTGGACACTACAAATGGAACTCCAGCTCCAACTGCATGTTTCCACTTCTCAATATGGTGCTCCTCCAATTTTGGCTCACTCAGCAAATGGCTTCTCCACCCATGCTGTTCCACAGCCAACACTGTTGCCATCCCTTGACAGTTTTCCCTCCTCATCCTCGATATCCAATCCATCAGCAACTCCTACAAGTTGATCTTCTAATATTATGGAATATGTGACATTTTCTCCATCCCCTGGTTGCCATTCTATTATAAATGCCATCGTTTTTCCCCTTCAACATCCTCCTAAACTAGTCTTCCTGTATTCACAATTACCATCTCTTTAGTTCGCTTTCCTCTCAACATCTAACATGATCCTAACAAAAAATTTAATCCTGTTCTCATCACCTATTTATAACTGTTAAGGGATTCTTCATGGCTTTTTTGATGAAGACCAAAATCTCTTCTAAGACCCTCAAGTTTTGATCTCTGCTAATTTCTCAAGCTTTACTTCTTATTTCACCCTCCATTACTCTCTTCCTTCTGGTTGCAATAGACTTTTTCTGTTTTTCAAGTGTGTCCCGTTTCTCTCTCCCACAGGGCCTTTGCATGTACAATTCGGGTGTGGAGTGCTACTCCAACTCTCTGCTCTACTTAATGCAAACACACATCTTCACACATTCACAGCTAGTTCTTTCTTCCTCTCATATAGCAAGAATTCCAACATTATTTCATCAAGGAAGCCTCCTCTGGCCAAAAGATGCTGTGTACATTTTTGCTGGTTACACCTAACACAAGAGCATCTAATTTAGGGTCAGTTGGTGGGTGGAATCCAGTCAGACTCCACCTACCAGTTCTGATAGCCTGGCACAGAATTCCAGGACACTTTCCATCTAATTTTCTAAAGGGTGTGGTATGGGCTAGATGAGAACTCTATCCTGTGTCCCCAGACTGAGCCAAAGTTCTGTACAGTATTTCTTGTAGCCAGACCACCAGGTAGTCATTCATAATGCTTAAAACCATTGTAATTTTACATTTCCTTTACCAGATTATGTATTTAACATCTATCTCTCCTAGTAGATAGTAAGCTCCCAGGTACTATCTATGATTTGATCACAATTCTACCCATTGCCTAGTATAATCTTTGACATATCATAGGGACTCAAGATCTGTGGAATAAATGGATGAAAATTAAATGACAATTACTACGAGGATAAATTTTCACCTGTGAAGACATGTCATTGCTTAAAACCTAGCAAATATTGAGTACATGCTGGTTTGAAAATGAAAATGAATTATGTGATGCTCAAGTATTAAGTGACTAACAAACTTAGTGTTGCCACTGCAATATGGAGTTAGTAGTCTCAGGAAATGCCTCTCCGGGGACCGCTCAGTGCATGGAGAGGCTCAAGGAGATGGCATCTGTTCCTCCAGAGGGTCTGGAGATAGAACATGTCTATGTTAGGCATAAGGACCCCTCTCCTTCCCCAATATCAGAGCCAAGGTAAAGTACTGGGAAGAGTAGGAGACAGGAGCAGCCTGCTTGCTCCTTATCTTTCAGCAATGGTGGAAAAAGCCAGGCATTGGGTTGGTGCAACTCAGAAAAATTAAACTGGAGGCAGAAGTCCAATAATACCTCAGTCACTGTCTCAGACAAAAATCATTAGGCCCTTATACCTTTCGAGTATGGAGTACTTTGGGGATAGGCATTATGATAAGTGCTTCACATGCTTTATTCATTTCCTCTATACAGTGCTCCTATTATGCATTGAGTTGAGGTATATAAAAGTGTCACTCTTAGACCCTTTTTGACCTACAAAAAAATGGCAATTTTATGTTTCAACTGAACAGATGCCATGACTTCCATTTTAAAAGTGAGGAATTGAGGTTCCAAAAGCTGAATTAGAACCCAGGAAGCCTGATTCCAGAAGAAACTGGAAACCAAAACTATGTCTCTGACAATTAACAAAGATTATTTTTTAAAATTTTAATTTTTGTGTGCATATGGTACTGAGGGGTTGAATGAGGGGTTCATACATACTTTATAAGCACCATACCACTGAGCTGTACCCCCAGCCCATTTTTTATATTTTATCTTGAGAAAAGGTCCCACTAAGTTTACAGTCTGCCTTTGGCCTTGAACTTTCTCGATCCTCCAGCCTATGCCTCCTGAGTCACTGGGATTATAGGCATGAGCCTCTGAACCCAGCAACAAAGATTACTTTAAACTATACCATGCCCATATTCTTACTATTTTAGTTCCCTCCTTTGTACTAATTCTTAGAAAACCTTTTTACAATGAAATGTGCTTGCATGTGTGTCGATGTAAGAAGATGCAACCCCACTTCCTGTCCTGGGAAGTAGAGAGGCATTTCCAAAGGTGGAGTGAGTGGCAGCAGGCTTTTTCCCGACCTACAAGGAATAACTGAGAGGGTGAGGAACTCCTGCTTGGGCCTGCAAAGAAGTAGGAAAACCTGTTCAGAACCCGTGACATTGACCGAAACCCGCAGAACCAGCTGTTGTGCCCTTCCTACAGCATCAGTGACTGGGAACATGAAATCCATCCCAGGCCTGTTGCTTGGTTAAAACGTTATCACCAGAAACACAGAGTTGGGAAGAACCTTATGGATGACATGCTCCAGATGTCCCATTTTAAAGATGAAAGGCTGATTAAATAAACATTTGCAGAGCATCTACTGTAAGCCAGGTGCTGCACTAGTTATTGGTTGCAAAGGTAAATGCTAGAGACATACAGCCCCTATCCTCATGGGGTTTCCAAACTGAGTAAGAGGATGTGAGCTACACACACTTACAGCGTGATCAGAGCTAAAAGCCCATTATCCAGTTATAAGAGCAGCTACAGCCTGATGTGGACATGTTCTATGGAATGACTTAAACTAAGACCTGAAGGACAAACTAGGCAAGTGGAGAATAGCTGGTCCCTAGAGCAAAGTGGTTTGCTCAGGGCCACATCATTAACTCTATGATGTAGGGCAACTTAAAAGACTTTGTGCCTCATTCAAAAACGGGATAATATGTCTGATTTAATTCATGGGGTTATGGTGAATATTAAATGGATCATTATAGAAAATTCTTAGCAACATAATTGCTGCTACCTAGTGACTGTTCTCTTCCACCATTTTTTCCTGGACCAGCACATTTTCTGCTGTTTGATTTTGCTTCTAGTCTTAGGAGGATGAGTTCTTCAGGGTCAATAATTTCAGTCTGTTGTTATTTGTTTAATTTGTTGCAATGTTGTTCTCAGGGGCTGGACAAGAAAGAAGTATGATCGAAAAATTATGCTTTCACATTACTGTGCCAAGAGCTTTTGTTGCAACCAGGGGCTGGATGTGTTCTGTTTTTCAGCTCAAGCTGTTGTCAAGTGTTTGCTCTTACTCGTGTCTGACTTCAGAAAGCAGAGAAGCCTACCATTTCAGGCATGTTCACTTTGCAATACCCATGGAAAACTGCCTGTCAGCTAGCTATAGAGGTGGTCATTTTCATCAATGATGTGCTAATTAAGTTGAATGGATGGTGATCAGCCACTTTTGGACAACCAGTTATAGGCCATCTTCACTTCGAGGAGGTCTGGGACAGTTCTTGGCAGTTTCTACCAGAGAGTTAACAGACATGAGCACCAACTCTCTACTCCACATGTATCTCAAGCTAAGCAGTCTAGAAGGGTGGTTTTCAGCAGAGGTCCTGGAGTGAAGTCAAACTAGAATCTGAGCCAAGCTATGGGGCTGTCTGTTACTATCTCTGCAAATTTGTCCAGTTGGTTTTATCCTCCAAGTCCCCATTCACTCATCTTCACAGCTCTTAGGTGGTTGTAAGTTACCAGGTATTATTTGTTTTGTTCCATGTCTGTTATTGTTGTTAGGTGCCATTGAGTTGTGTCTGACTCATGGTGACCCTTATAGAGTTTTCAATGGCTGATTAATTTGGAATTACCTTGGGAGTGGATTGCCATGTCCTTCTCCCATTTTAGGGGTGCTGGGAATCAAACCAGGGACCTCAAAGACTGTAGGGCAGCACCCTACCAACTGAGCTAAATCCCAGCCCCTGTTCCATGTCCAGCATACATTAATTATTCAGCAGATATTGTTGCTGTTAGGTGCCCTTGAGTAGGTATCTGACTCACAGTAACCCTTTGTACAATAGGCAAAACACTATTATCAGTGCTTCTCTGCTATTCATAGGGTTTTCAATGGCTGATTGGTTTTTTGGAAGTGGGCTACCAGATCCTTCTTCCAAACCTATAGTACCTGGTGTTCCCAGGAGGTCTCCCGTCCAAGCACTAGCCAGGTCCAACCCTGAGATCTGACGGGATCGGGCACCACAGTGGTACAGTTGCAGGCATTCAATAGATGTTAGCCATTAGTAATAGTTATTGTCATGATTACATTATTATGAATTGCTAGTGCTATTGAGGAGCTTATAGTCTGGTAATAACAATATTATATAATACTAATAATTATTTATGTTGAATAAGCCTAATGTGAAAATCCAAGATATTACAAGATCTGAAACTTTGAGTGCCAACATGGCACCATTACTGGAACATTCTACACCAAGAAACCTTGCTTTATACACAAAATTTTTTGAAAATGCATTGTATAAAATTACTTCCAGGCTATGTGTATAATGTGTACATGAAATAGAAATGAATTTTCATGTTCAGAACTGGGTCTCAGCCTCAAGATATCTCATGTATATGCAAATATTCCAAAATCAGGAAAAATCCAAAATTCCAAAAAAATTCTGGTCTCAATCAGTTTGGATAAGGGAAACTCAACCTATATTATTACCAACAATTTTATTATATCAGAATAATTATCAATAATGTTAATTATTACATAATGTTATAGTGACTGTATTATAATATTATTGATGTTTTGTCATTGTATCTATTGATGAATGGATACTTTTTATGCATCATGTACTGCTCAAAGTTTAGGTCAGTAGGTAGAGTGCTGCTCTGCACTTTCTGAAGACCCAGGTTCAATCCCTGGCACTGCAAAAATGGGAGACAGATGTGGCAGTCCACTTTCAGAAAAACAATCTTGAAACAATCAGCCATTGAAATCCCTATGAGGGTCACTATGAGTTGGATCCAATTTGACAGCACCTGACAAAAACAACCACCTTCTAAAACAGGCACTACTTATTATTCTTCCCACTTTATATTTTACCAATTTATATTTATAGTATACTCATTTTACAGGTGAGATAATATAGGCTCAGAGAAGGGAAATAGACACATAAGCATGTGATTACAATTGGTGAGGTAATGATGATGAGAGTGGGGTGGATATACCAAAGAAGGTATCCCAGAGGATATGTGTCAATCAGCTAAATTTTAAAGACTCAGAATTGTCTGGACAGAAAGGAGGAGGAAGGGCCTCTCAGGCAGAGGAAATGGCATGAGCACAGATGTGACTGGGGAATGATAAGAAATATAACCAGAGTATAATGAGCTGGAGTATGGAAGCTAGTAGAGTTGGGGACAAGTTGAAGGGGCATACTGGAAAGCAAGCCAGGACCAGAAGGTGAAGAGCCCTACTTCGTTTCTGAGGAGCTAGATATATACTGTATGTGACTGTGTTTACTGCAAAGGACAGACATGATCTGATTGAAGGCTAGACATATCCCTGAGAGAACAAAGACAACAGATGAGAGGAATGGAGAGCAGTTAGGAGTCCAGGAAAGAGAGGATGGGAGTCTCAAGTGGGAACTAGCAGAGATTGAGGCAAAGGGAAGGATTAACACATGAAGGAGGCAAAATCATCCAGATTGGGTGAGCGATTGACAGATGCAGGGGCAGGAGGGAAAGGAGGACAAAGGCAGATGACTCCACAAACTGAGCTGCAGAACAGGAAAGAAAAGCAGATTGGGCCTGTAGAAAATTGAGGCCATGGGTTCAGTGTAGAAGCTACTAAGTTTTTGCAAAGGCTGGGATGCAGGTCAGTGCAAGGCCCTGGGTTCAATCCCCAAAATAAAGAAAGAAAAGAAAAGAAGAGAGAGAAGGAAGTAAGGAAGGAAGGAGAGAAGGAAGGAAAGGAGGAAGGAAGGCAGTTCAGTTCAAAGCAACTATGGGACATCCTGGTAGTAATGGCCACGTGGCATGGCAGCCAGTCTAGCAGTCTGAGGCTCAACTCTGATGTTAGGGCTAGAGACAGAAATGGGAGAGAGGGAAGTTGTCTACATATGTCTCACAGTTTAAGCCCTAAGACTCACTGAGAGCCCCAAGAAGAGTGGAAAGAGTGAGGAGATAAATGTGCTGAGAGTAAAACCCGAGAGAGTGCCAATATTTGAAATTCAAACAGAGGAAGAACTTGGAAAGGAGGCGGCAAAAGACCACCAGGGGTTAGATGAGCAAACAACAGAGTGCAATGTCCTGGAACCATGAGAGGATGTGGTGCTCCATGCTGCAGGGAATCAAGGAAAGCAACAACTGAAAAGCAGGTTTCCATGTCCAGCAAGAGGCCAGGGATGACTGGGCAAAGCAGCCTTCCACTGCAGGGGTGGCCATGGAAGCCAAAGGGCTGAGAAGAAAATGGGCCATGAGGAAATGAGTGAGGGAACAACCCTCAGCATTGTCAGGGGTCCCTAAGACACAAAAAGCCATATCCGATTTTTTTTCTACACCTCTACCTCTCCAAATTCTCTTTCCCTGACTTCCTGTGCACACCTAGCTGTCAGAGCCTGCTCTGGTCAGGCTAGAATAACATCAACATTTCCAAAGTGATGTCAGGGGTCCTCTAATTTCAAAAGGTATTGTGCTGTCAGCTATTCAAACTTGCAAAATGGAAAATCATCTTTCTACATTGACAATGATCAGAGTGATCTGTGTGGAAGATCATATCACCACCATCTCCCATTTCAAGTCACCAACATTTCTCCCTGGACCATAGCAAGGGACTGTTTGCATCCTTGCCCACTTACATGGACATGCCACATTGCAGCCAGAACATTCATTTTGAGAAGGAAATCAGATCAGTTTAGACCTTTTCTAAAGCCATTCAATGTCTTTCCTTCTCACCTAAAATAAATCCTGGACCTCACCACTGCATACAAGCCTTGAGTAATCTGGCCCCTGACTGACTCTTTGGCCTCCTTTTCTATAACTCTCCTCCTTGCTACTACACATTGATTACATTGGCCTTAACATTCTTCCACACAGCGAACACATGCCTGCAGCAAGGACTAGACAATTCTTTCTCATGGGATACTCTCGCTCTAGAAATTTTCATGGCCTCCTCCCTCATTTCATTTAGTACTCTGCTTAAAATTTGCATGTAGATGATAGGTAGACAGAGAAGTATGTTTTATCTGTATCTATCTTTATATTGATAGATTGTTGTGGTGGTGGTTACGTGCTATTGAGTCGGGGCCAACTGAGCAGGCCTGTGTACAACAGAATGAAACACTCCCTGACACCGTGCCAAGCCCAGCACTAAGTCAGTGCTTCTCTGCTATTCAAAGGGTTTTCAATGACTGTTTTGGAATTGCTTTGGGAGTGGATTTCCACATTCTTCTCCCATTTTTGGGGTACTAGGGAATTGAAACCAGGGCCTCAGGCTGCACAAAGCAGCATTCTATCCCCAGCCCACATTCATAGAAAGGTGATAGGTATGTGTATAGAGTGCACACTCTCTGTGTATTATACACAGACACACACACACACACACACACACACACACACATTTATACATATACGTTGTTGTTAGGTGCTGTCAAGTCTGATCTGACTCATAGTGGTCCTGTGTACAACAGAATGAAACACTCCCCAACACTGCCATACCCATCACTATTGTCAGTGCTTCACCGCTATTCATAGGGTTTTCCATGGCAGATTGTTTTGGAATGAATTGCCGGGTCCTTATTCCTAACCTGTAACACCCGGTGTTCCCAGGCAGTCTCCCACCCAAGGTTTAACCAGGCTGACCCTGCTTAGCTTCTAAGTTCAGGTGGGATTGGACGCTAGGGTGCTATGGCTGTAGACATACATATATATTTATTTATGCATATATATACTTTCTCTTCCCATAAGAATGTGAGCTCCATAAAATTATATATTCATATATCTGTCTACCTCTATCTAGAGTTGGGTATTTAATACATAATTGCTAAATGAATAAGGGGATGAATATCTAATGTAACCATGAAAATAAGTCCCAAAATCTGAAACAAAAGAACAAATCAAACAGAAACTAACCACATATATCAACTCAATGGCATATACATGCTAAATATTTCCAGTGTGCCTCACATCATGTTATACACAATGGAGACATAAAAATAAAACCTAGTCCTTGCCCATACCAACCCAAGCAGTTGAGTTGATATATTAAGTGACTAGTGAATGAGACTATTTATAGAGAAGCTCTGACAGTCTCTAAATTAAAACTCTAATGGCTCCATCCCTTGGTTTGCCTTCCCCTGAGCCACTGGTGTTTCCCACTCCCATCACTGTCCCCTTCCCCCAGGACTCCCCAACATCACCTACTCCTGGAGCCCTGACTTAATTCCTAGCTCATGTTCTCATTGAAGGGGCCTTCTCATCTGGCTACTCAGGAATTTCCTAGGTCCTGGACTCCTCCTTTCAGATTTAATATCTTCCCCTTTCAGGCCTGAGAGAACCTCACAGTTCCAAGTAAAAGATGCCAACCTGTTATTAGTGTCCCAGCTGATACATGCCAATAACTGAGACCGGTTAGAGGCTTGAACCATTTGTTTAACATTGATTCCTAAGGTTTCGAATACTAACATATTGTGGGGATTTTTGCATGTTACTTATTAGTCACTAATTACCTGTCATCGTTAGGTGCCACTGAATTGGGTTCAACTCATAGCAACCCTGTGTACAATAAAATAAAACACGCCCCGACACTGTGCCATGCCTGACACTATGTCAGTGTTTCTCTGTCATAGGGTTTTCAATGGCTGATTGTTCTTTTGGGAGTGGGCTGCAGGGTCTTTATCCCAAGCCTATAGCAGCCAGTACTCCCAGGTGGTCTCCTATCCAAAGACTAACCAGGCCCCACCCTGCTTAGCTTCCAAGATCTGACGGGATCAGACTCCAAGGTGGTATGGCTGTAGACAGAAATTACTCAGACAGTTATTCATATCCCATTATCCCTAATAAGACACCAGAAAGAAAGTTAGAAGTACATTGGTCCCTTTGCCTATGGATGGAGTGGCATGGAAAGAAGTAGAATGCTGAGGATCAAGCTGTTGGAAAAAGAGGTCAGGTCTCCTGGAACCTGATCCCAGGCACTGCCTCTTTAGGGTCTCCATTGATCATGAAAGGGGGTCTCAAGGTTCAGCAGGAAGAAAAAGCAGAATCAATAACTTTGATTGCTTGACAAGGCCTTTGCCTCAGCAGGCTTTCCCTCAAACAAATCCCTTGTTGGAAAAGCCTCATCGGATTACCGCCCATCCCAGCCTGAGGAATATGTGCACGAGGATACGAGAGTACGTGAACTCAAAGATGAAACAAACAGAAGCAGTGATCACACTATCACAAGAGACTGAAGAATCTTTTCTTTTGTTAGGCAAAAAAGTTGATTCAGTAATGATTAACCTTATTCACAGCAGTCAGTCAGCCCTATGTGATTACTCCCAGGATAACAAAGAAAATAAAGAAATCTGATGCAATGTTTTGATTCCTCTGAAAACAAGAGGTTTAGGAGGGTTTGTGTATCTTCTTTGCTAAATTCAAAGAGATAAGATTCACTTATTCAACTAACTTGTATCAAGAACTATTCTGAAGTAAATACTGAGAAAGAGAAAGGGTACTAAGAAGGTATAATTTTCTTGCACCAGCATTTCTGAGTAGACACAGAAACAGAGATATCAAACTATCCATAGAGGAACAAAACACTGTAATGTAAGCTAAGTCAATAAGAAAGGATACAATGTAAAAAAATGATGCAACATAAAAAGGATGCAATGTAAAATAAGTCAATCTATTCAGTTTACAATGATCTTATGAACACCTACAACATTCCTCACACTGTGAAGCATAAAACAAAGACACTAATTTGAAAGATCTTAAAACTTGCCAGAGAAGATAGAAGACACACATTGAAGGTAAATAAATATAAGTGCATTTTAATGGTAGGTGCTGACAGAGTGGTGAAACAGTACACATGTTTTCAAGAATTTTGTGAAGAATAAGTCTCTCTGGATTGGTGAAATGAGAGAATGCTTCATGGAGGAGTTAGGAATGGATTTGATGTCAGATGAGGCATAAAATTTAAAGAGGAAAATTCATTTTATTCATTTTATTCAATGGAGTTGACATCACACATCGCAGGACTTTTTAACATACCTAAACCTCACCCATGAAGGGCTGGTACCAACCCCAAATACTAATGACAGTGAATGTACCCCATACTCCAGAATCTCCTTCCTGGGAATAGGGATGGTATAGTTATGCCTCTATTGAGAAGACTGGAATGAGAACAGAAGCAGCCAAGAAAACATTGGTCGAGAGTCCTGAATGAGAGGCTAGGGAGTTTAAGATGGAAAAAATACGATATAGGAAATAGGAACCTACTATAGGCCTTAAACTAGATATTATGTTGAAAATAATTTCCAAATCTGTTACCTTTAGGCTTGATGTCCGAGATGGTGGCACCACTAATTCAAAATTGCTTTTTAGATTCAACTTGAGGCATAATTCATAAAAGACTTATTCCCACATCAAGTGGATTAATCCAAATGTCACATATGGGCATTCAAATATTAAACAATAAATTCCTGAAAATTCAGGACACTCCTAAATTAAGATCACTAAATCAGTCTCTTATCTCCTAAGGCTAGATGGTATGTAGATGAAAGTAACTTCTCCTAATGAAACAAATCAATCTGGCAAGAAACCAGGGAACTAATTTGAAAGTATCTACATTTCCTGCCCGCCCAGGCTTACTTTCAGACTGTTTTCACTATTTACAGAGCCACTGCAGTTAAGTCAAGCATCCCGGCTCTTCTGGACAGCTATATCTTACCCTGATTCCAAACCATCGGAAACAGTTCTCTAGCAAATAATAATATTGCACACTACACTTTGGTCCCCATACTCTTTGCCCATTGAGTGGCACTTGAAAATAAGAGTTTTTTGCTAAAGGGTACACTGAGTGAAAGGGAGCTATTCATTGGTCAGGGTCACCTTGTACTCCATAATCACAGAGCCTGGTCTGGCCCGCATAGCACTGATGTGGGACCATCAGGGAGGTAGGTCAGATGCACCCACAGTCCTGATGGGAAACGTTACTCAGAAATGCCTCAGCTGCCGGAGGAACATCTTAAAATAGACGTTTGAAAATAACCATGATGAGGCTCAGAGAGCACGTAAAAGGTTTTGAAGAGACAAAAGATGGATTCACACACACAGAAAAACAAACAAGGGATTAACCCTCATAAAAGGAAGTAGGCAAGCTGCCTGACTTCTTTTAAAATGAACTTGTAGCATTGCATGAAAGTCTTAAGATAAAAACACCATGTGAAGGAATAAGCTTCCTCCCTCTTTTGAAACTTCTGACACCCCTAGGAGGGCTCTGATGTAATTATTAGGATATGAACATCAACTTTCAGTCTGACAGAGCTGGGCACAGTAGCACATGCCTGTAATCCCAGCTACTTGGGCAGCTGAGGCAGGTGGACAGCAGAGTTGAGGCCAGAGGCAGCCTGCATGACTCAGTAAGACCCTGTCCAAAAATAAAGACTTAAAAAGGGGTTTGAGGGTGTAGCTCAGTGGTAGAGTGCTTGCCTAGCATGTTCAGGGCCCCAAGTTCAACCTCTTGTACTACAAAATAATAATAATAACAACAACAACAACAGCAGCAGCAACAACATTTGTAAAAAGTTTTTTCTCCCTTTATTGGTAAATGATGGGGGTACAGAGTAATACAGAGCATTTGCTCTTTCCATTATGCAACTATTACATCACTTTTGGTTATACTTTTATCAATTTACAAGGTTTAATGGAGTCTTATGACTAATATGTAGTAAAACTCGAATGTATTTTGGGCTAATATTCCCCTATATCCCCAATGTACTCATGAAGTTGCATTATTTACATTGAGATTATTCTCTCCCTGTTTATCCCCTTACATTGACTCTCCTCCCTATTCTACCTTCTACAATTTTCACTTCTCTCTGCTAGTTCCCTCCCTCCTTCTTTCTACTCTTTATATTTTCCCTCCTTCAATAAGTTTAACTGTGCATTTTTAATATATCAACTTATGTATAGGATTTTTTTTTTCCTTTGTAAGATTCAGCTCCTACCTATGAGTGAGAACATATGGTATTTCTCTTTTGGAGCTTGTGTTCATTTGCTTAAGATGATAACAACATGTAAATACAATCATTTCCCTCCTCCTTTCTCAAGGAAATGCCGCCATCAGGAAAGCTCACTCCTTAGAAAAGAAGAAAGTAGAAATTAATGGAGATGGGGGAAAAGGACAGGGAATGCTTCACTCACGCATGTCTCTACCTAGAGGCAGATGATATGGAATTCCTTTTGCTTTAAGACAAGAAAGAATTACTATTCAGTCCTCATACAAATATTTATGGGATATTTATTGGTACCAGAATGCCCGGTACTGTCTACCCAATAGTGAGCAACAGAAGTAAACAAACAAAAACTCCTGCTATCTTTGGCAGGCAGAAGAAATGAGGTAACATATAAAAAAGCCATTAGCTTCTATAAGAAAAATTTAGGAACAATGTCAAAGAATGCTAGGGTGGGAGTAGGTCAGAGAGAGTGGGCTATAGAAAGGAAAAAGGCCTATGAAGGCAGGTCCAGGAAGAGTGAAAGTGAGGAAGCCGAAGCCGGACTGTTGAGAGATGCTCCATAAGGTCTCATTTGATGAGAGTCAAGATTGAAAAGGAGAAGAACAAAGAAGTTCTGAAACAGGGAAAATATGTCTTTCATCCTGACAAATCCACAGGTTTGCCTGCTTTTGATCCACTAGAGGAGGTAGCCTTTGAATGAGTTGACATTTGATAAAATGCTGGTGATTACACTGGTATTTCCACTTGCCTGAACTGTCTATGATATTCCAACAACCTGCTAAATGTTTCCTTTGTGTCTAGCAACCTGTGGACTTTCTGATCTTATAAGAGTTCCTCTAGGAATCCCTTTGGAAGCAATTAACCAATTTTTAGTATCAACAGATGATTATTAAATATTAAGAAACTATGCATAGCCAGGTATGGTGGTGGTGTTGTTGTTGTTAGGTGCCGTCGAGTCGGTATCCGACTCATAGCGACCCTCATAGGGTTTTCAATGGCTGATTGTTTCAGGATTGCCTTGGGAGTGGAATGCCACATCCTTCTCCCATTTTGTGGTGCTGGGAATCGAACTCGGGACCTCAGAGACTGCAGCACAGTGCTCTACCAGCTGAGCTAAATCCCAGCCCAGGGCGGTGTTAGACACCTCTAATTCCAGTGACTCAGGAGATGGAGACAGAAGGATCAGAAGTTCAAGGCCAGAGCCAGCCTGTGTAATTAGCCCTGCCTCAAAATAAAAATAAAAAGTAAAAAATGGGCTGGAGGTCCTGCCCAGTGGTAGAGCACTTGAGAAGCCCTGGGTTCAATCCCCAAGTACTGCAAAAAAGAGAAAGAAAAGAAAACAAGAGAAAAGCAAAGAAAGAGAAAGAGAGGGAGGGAGGGTGGGTGGGAGAAAGGAAGGAAAGGAGGAAGGAAAGGAGGAAGGGAGGAAAAAAGGAATGAAGGAAGAAGAAAAGAAAAGAAGGAAGGAAGGAGAAAAGAAGGAAGGAAGGAGAGAAGGAGGATGGATGAAGGAAGGAAAAAAGGAATGAAGGAAAGAAGGAAGGAAGCACACATAAAAGTTCAACAGCAATTTCCCTGGAAAATTCTGACATCCTACTCCACTTCATTCATATGGATTGCCTAGCCTTCCAACAAATACTCCAAGAGTGCACCCATCTCCACAGACTGGCACTTGCTATTTACTCTACCAATCTTCCCAGAGAGAAATACAGCTTACCTGTCTTCCATCAAGTCTTGCTTAATGGGTTGCAAGGCCAAGCCTGAATTCCCTTCTTAAATTGCAGCCTTCTAGCATTTCCACCCTCCTTGCCCTCCTCCATTTTTTCTACAGCTGTTGCTGTCTTCAACATACTATATAATTTACTTTTTAAATTATAAATGTCTCTTCATGCCCTGCCAAGAATAAAAACTGTGTACATGTATATATTTTTTCTCTGTTTCCTTTTATTTTACTGCTGCATTCTATAACCTTGGATAGTGCCTGATATTAAATATTTGCTGAATAAATGAATGAGTGAATGAATGATAATTATAGATCATTTTATCTCTGAAAAAGAAAGAACTTTCTTGTGACATTCCAGCCTCTGAGAATTTTGGTAATGGGCTCTAGACCAATACCATAGTGAGCACAGCCAGCAAATATCTAACTTAGTTACTGGGAATGCTTATCAATACAAAGTAACATATCAAAGAGAGGAGAATGAGAGAGGGTGGAGAGAGAGCAGGAAAGAGGGAGTGTGATAGTTAATTTTATTATCTACATGATTAGATTAAGAAGTGCCTAGATTATAAGCACACCTCTGGATGTGTCTATGATGGTGCTTCCAAAGGTGATTAAATGATGAGGTCTCTGATCCTGTGAACAGATTAATGAATCCTTCATGGATTCATAATATGATGATATTGTTGGAAGTTGACAAAAGGCAGGAGGCAGGGCCTAGTTGAAGGAAGTAAGCCACTAGGGATGTTCTTGGGGGCTATTTCTGCCCTGGCCTCTTCGTGCCTTCTCCTTTCTGTCTCTGTTTCCTGTCCAACATGGACAGGAAGTGAAGAATTTCCTTTACCATGAGCTCTCACTGCCATGATGTCCTGCCCAACCCAAACCCATGGCCAAAAGACCATGGACTAACACCTCTGAAACCATGAGCCAAAGTAAATTTTTCCTTCCTTAAGTTGTTTCTGTCAAGGATTTGATCACGGTGGTGAGAAAAGTAACTAACACAGGGAGCAAGCAAATGAGAGAGAAAGAGAAATGAAGGGGCGAAACCACTGAGGAGTCAGCCAGCCCCCAGTGAGAACAGCACATGATTAGACAACAGATTACTCAGCATGTAAAGAAGAAGAGGGGCAATTCCCTGCCATTACCCTACCCTTGTACTACTGTGGGAAGTGGAGCAAGGAGGCATGCCTGGACTTGGTCACGAGACTCTACTTGCTAACCACTTTTGCCATCTCTTCTGTGGGTGGAAGATCTGTGTTCTCATAGTTTTATTTTAAATTGACTGGGGCAAAATCAGGTGGATTGATTAGCCACTTAGCCAAATACAGAGATTTCCTCAGAAAATTAAGTGTACTGTAGACTGCATATTGATGGAGACAAAATGCTTCTTTGAAGTGAATGTTAGGATACTTAAGAGTTGTTTTTATTAAGACTTGTATTCAAGACCTTGAATTTCAGTGTGTGTGTATTTTTCTAGTGGAAGCAAGCTTCACAATTATGTCAAAAGAGAGTAAGTATACAAATATTAGATTTATATTCAACTTAATGCATCCAGTGCATAAAGCAAGGTCAAACTTTACTTTCCTGAGGATTTAAAAACTCCCTAGGCCCTCATTACCTTCCAATAAAACATAAATTGGGAAGCTTACAGTTGTTTTGCTTTATACAAGCTTCCTAACTCCCTCCTCCCATCCAAAATCTTAAGATTCCACAGAATTTTGCTCCCACTTTATATCATGAAAGATTTTTACAACCTAGAGTTCAGAGGAGCATTAGCAGGTTTGCTTAATCCCTACATCAGCTGACACCACCATCTGACACTATGTTGTTGTTGTTAGGTGCCGTCGAGTCGATGCCCGACTCATAGCGACCATCTTACAAGGGAAACACTATTGTCAGTGCGTCTCTGCTGTTCATAGGGTTTTCAATGGCAGATTGATTTTTTTTGGGAGGGGGTTGCCAGGTCCTTCTCACAAGCCTACAGCTTCTGGTGTTCCCAGGTGGTCTCCCATCCAGGTACTAACCAGGCCTGGCCCTGCTTAGCTTCTGAGATCTGACGGGATCAGATGCCGCAGGGCTACAGCTGCAGGCACTGACACTATGACAATTCAGAAAACAGCATCCGGTTCTCACTCTATCGTAGAGGGCTAGGGCAGCTTTCTACAGTGTTAAGAAATGAGCTTTAGGATCTCACAGTCCTAAATTTGAATCTTATCACACAGCTGACTATAACCTTGGATATACTTATCTCTAACGTGGATATGCCTGCAGGTGTACCACTGTGGCATGCGATTCCATCAGATCTCAGAAGCTAAGCAGGGTCAGGCCTGGTTAGTACTTGGATGGGAGACCACCTGGGAACACCAAGTGCTGTAGGCTTGGGAGAAGGACCTGGTAACCCACTCCCAAAAAACAATCAGCCACTGAAAACCCTATGAATAGCAACACTGACAATAGTGTTTCATCTGCTGTACACAGGGTCGCTATGAATTGGACACAGACTTGACAGCACCTAACAGCAACAACAAACAACAACAACATGGATATAATAATCTATGTTTCATAGCATTTGAAATATCAGAGCTAAAATATATGTCATGCCTCTCCCAGTCATGTCACATAGCTGGGTATCAACAAGAAGTAACCTAATCCACTTCCTCCTACTTGACGTTCCCATCTTCTATGTTTTTTTTTTCCCCCTTCTTCAAGGATGTCATAGACACTGAGTTGTATAAATCCCTTTTCAACCCTTGGCTGATCTCAGTCAAGGTATATAAATAAGACTGGGATGCTGAGCTCAGCACAATTCTATAACAATATCCTTATCAGACAATGAGCCATTGAAGCTATAGCTGAGGAACATAATGTCTGAGCCAGGTTGAAACAGTCCCTGTTTTCCTGTATTTTGAAAGGCATACAATCTTAAAAATGCTTGTGACTTTATCCAAAATAACATCTTCAAAATGTTAAGCTGTACTTGGTATTTATTCCATAAAATACAGAAAGAAAATACTTATTATCAATTACTCTTAACTACAAATAATTTAGATGAAATCCTCATAAGAAGTACCAGTGATGTCCTCATAATAACTAGAATGAGCACCATTAATTTAGTACTACGCACCAAAATACATCTTCTCATTTAATTTTGATAAAAATTGAGGTATATCTATTTCCACCTTTACAACAGTAAAGTTAAGTAAATTTGGTACTAAGGTTATGATGACAGGAAATAATAAAAATGAAAATACAAAATAGAAAGTAATAGACAAAAAAATGATGAAGCTGAAGTTAATGTCAGAAAAAAAGCCAGCAAAATTGACAACCCTGGGCACCCTTATCAAAGAAAAAAACAGAGGGAGACCTAACACAAAATACTAAGATCAGAAATTCAAAGGGGGTGCTCAAGAAAGATTGCACATATATTTAAAAGAAAAATAGAGTGATATTATAACTTTGCTATTCTAACAAACTCTATAGCTTGAATGAAATGGACAAATTCCTCAAAAAGTATACTTTCCCAAACTGACACAAGACGAAATAGAAAATTGGAAGACTCATTCATTTACTTTTGCTAAAGAAACTGACTTTGTTATCAAAATCTTTTCTACACAAACTCAGGGCTTCACATTATAACAATAACTAAAGAAAATATGTAATATGACTCACAGTTCTGGAGGTTCCAATCCAAGACAGTGTCATTTCATTGCTTTGAGCCTCTAGCAAAGGTAGCACCTCATGGCAGGAGTGCATCACAGAGAAAAACACTTGCATCTTGAGCTAGGAAATAAAGAAAGAGAAGGTTAGTTGGGTCCCATGATTCCCTTCAAGGACGTGCCCCAAATGACATAAAGACCTCCCATTAGGCCCCACTTCCTAAATGTTCCATCACCTCTTAATAGTGCCACCCTGGAGAACAAGACTTGAGCACATGGATCTTTGAAAGGCACTGATACAAACCATAGCAAGTGGTTTTATTGGTGAATTCTATGAGACATACAAGGAAGAAATAACCAAATGTATACTATCTCTTTGGAAAAAATGACGACTTTCCATCTAATTTCTGAGACCAGAATAATGCTAATACCTGAATCTGAAAATAACATTATAAAAGCAGAGTGAAATAGTGACTGATGAGTATCTCTCATAAACACAATGGTAAGTATACTGGACAAAAGTGGATCCGGTAACATAGAAATAGAATACTGCATTATGAAATGGTATATATTCTAGGGGGGCTGGGTTTATTTCGGATGGTAGAGTGTTGCTCCCTACTCTCTCAGGATCCAAGTTCAATCTCCAGCACCCCCAAAATGGGAAAAGGATGTGGCAATCCATTCCTGAAGCCATCTCAAAACAATCAGCCATTAAAAACCCTATGAAGATCGCTATGAGTTGGACCCAACTCGCTGTCACCCAACAACAGCAACAACATATTTTCTAGGATTACATTGGAAGTATAACACTTAAAAATCAATGCAATTCAACATAATCATAAAATGGTTGAATAAACTATTGATCACTTTAATAGATTCAGAGAAAGCATTTGACAAATTTCTTTTAGAGGGAAGTGTATGAGCTTCTGAGGATGTTCACTTTTTATTTTTGTTTGTTTTTATTTTCTTAGCTTTATTAAAGTATAATTGACAAAACAAAATGATGTATATTTATGGTGTACAATGTGATGTTTTGGTATATATACATATTATGAAATGATTAAATATAGTAATTAATATATCTATCATTCCACATAGTTATCACTTTTTATGATAAGAACACTTAATTAGCAATTTTCAAGTTTATATTGAAAGTACAACTACTGCACTGTA